>CP139509.1:161280792-161497537 GCA_021014915.2 Artemisia tridentata subsp. tridentata
TGGGTCACGTGGTATATGCTATGGATATATTCCCGGATTATATTGAAAGATAAATGGGAGAGTAGTTACTGTTAGAAAATAACTTAAAGATTCTTAATTCATAAATAGATAAATTTATTAAGTTATTAATTGAGTATTTATTTAGTGCTTAATTTAACGGATAACCTTTTAGAAAAAATTAGGAGTGACGTCTTTATATTAAGTCATTATTTTTATCACACTTTATATTTACTTTTATTTTTAAACCTTTTATTTTAACCTTTAATTCCACTTATTTTATATAAAATGGTACTCCCTCCGTCTCAATTTAATTGTCCATATTTTTTTTTTATGAATGTCTCAAATTAATTGTCCACTTTTCTTATTTAGTAAAAACTAGAGAATCTAGTTGAGGAATATTTCATTTTAGTGGTTGAAAATTAAAGTGACCCAACTTTTATTAAACTTTGTGTTTTCTCTCTCCTAACAAATAAATTGAGACGGATGGAGTATAACAATAATTTTTTCTAATTCAGACACTTTATTCAGCACATAAAACAAACAATTATTTATTCATCTATAAATAAACAGCATATATCCAGACATACGCTTTAATTCAACAAGACTTAATAAAAAAAAATAAACAAACAGGCCCTAAAATACACCGAAATCATTATCTAATCATCGACTTCTTACACATATTAAACCATATTAATTGCATAATGATTGTATAATAATTCTAATTACAGTAGCTTTTTACCAACAAATATTACTTCATCCGTCTCAAATTATTGTCCATATTTCTCTTTTGGGATATCTCAAAATAATTATCCACCTTCCATTTTTAGTAATAAAAAGAGAATTTTATGAGGGAATATTCTCTTTGTGTGGTTAAAAATTGTAATGACCCCACTTTTATTAAACTTTGTGTTTTTTGTCTCCTGAAAATAATTTTAAAACTGAGGGAGTAATAGAGAGTAATTTATCACGGAGTATTTGTTTCTCTCACCAATATCATCATTATCACCAACACCAACACCATTTTTCACTCAATCGCCACTATCACCAACACCATTTCTATTTACCTTCATTATATCCATCTTCATCTTCTCTTTTTACAAATTACACAAATACAACTAATAAAATTAAAGAAACCAAAATACATAAACTTAACAAATATCAAGAACCAGTTCAAATAAAAACACATAAATTCAAAACAAATAAAAACTTATAAAATCAAAACAAGAATCCCAACTGATGATGGTGGTCAGGTCTATTAGGGTAGAGTGTGAGACGACAAGTAAATGGCAATAGTGATAATAAATGTGGTAATCTCGGAGTTAGCCCGAAAAAAGGTCCGATTAGAAGATTGAGGCTGATGGCGATATACGACGACTTGAATGTCTGATGACATTTTTTTTGTGAGGGTTTGGTCGGAATTTCAGTCCGAACCAAACGATAGTGGTGGTGTTGTATGATTTAGTCGAAATTTCGTTTTAGTATTTTGTAAGCAGAGAAGTTGATAGGGGTTGTGTTATACAAACCCTCCCTATATTGTCACATTAGGGAAGGTTTGGTCAAACCGTACAACCCACGATACACGCCAGACAAACCGGCGATGCGTACAATGATTGGAAACCCTCCATATAGGAGGGTCCAAATAACTTGCCCCTTTAAATATTTATTTGTTTTTTATTTGCTCGATGCTTTTATAATTTTGATGTGTTGATGCAAATAATGTTCTAAAAACGTTATTTATATCTTTCGATTACTTCACGTGATTTACCCATTTTAGGTAGCCTAGAACCTGCAAAACTGGAAAAAGAGTCAACTGGAGGCCACGGCTCCACTAAATAGGGCACGAATCCACTAAATTTAGTGGTGTCGTGGTACCTTTAGTGGTATCGTGCCCTTGGAAGACGAAATTAACAGTTCTCTTCCACTTTTTGACTTTCTTTTTCCTGGAAATCTACAAACATAACCTGATTCCCATGCACCCAAATCCCCAAATCCAACATCCTCTTCAACCTTGCATGTTTTGATTTGGCTATATAAGCTAATATCATACATTGCCATCCTTACCACTTCACACTCATCATACAAGTATCATGGCTTCCACCATTGCTACCACTTCACACAATAACAAAAAGCCAAGGTTTAACATCAAACCAACCAATGAAACCACTCTTATTGATCAATGGATCAAAAGTGTTCACACACCACAAGCCTCAATCAAACCAACCACCAAAGAGATAACTTTCATTGATCTCACATTGGATGATGAAGATGATGTACACACACCAATCACCTCAACCAAATCAACCTCATCAATCTCTACACCTCTAGCTCCATCTAAGGCAACCACAACTAGGACAACCACATCATCATCCTCCAACTTTAGGATTTCATCATCCTTAACCCCACCAAGTCCAACACAACCTCTAGCTCTCACACTAACCCTATCATCTACATCACCATTTGAACTTGGTACTAACACATCATCCTCATCACTATCACCATCACCACAACCTTTAATGGGTTATCCCATTCTTTATCCCCTACAACCACATACCTTGAGTTGTGCTTGTTGCCACCACAACCAAAATCTCATCATGAGCCTTAGAGATGAGTTAAGCTTTAGGTTCTCATACCTTGAGCATCTCCTCACACCACCAATAGGCCCCATCATCCTTCCACCTCCACCACCACACAATAGCCCAAACTAAACATACTTATGTTTAGTTGTACCAATAAATACTTAGGAACCTTTTGAAGTTGGAAGCAAATCTTGAAGCCTCATACTACTATTGATGTTTATGTGTCTTCTTGTTATTTAATTTGCTTCATTGTTGTAGTCATACTCATGTATGACATTTATTTTATGATTATGAAATGGGCTTTAATGTGGTTGTTTCATGTTTATGTGGCTACTTAGCTAATTTTTGTTGGATATTTGTCAAAAGTGCTACTTGTTAGATATTGCATATATGTCTTCTAACTTTGTTTTGTAGAACGAATCATTGCTCGATTCCTTGGTGTTCTCCAAATGAGGGGGAGTATACATCAAGAGGGGGCCTTGCAACCTTTTTGCTTCGACAAAAAGGGGGAGAAATGAGAATAAACTCATTAAAAACTTGTTAAAACTAATTTTAACTTAAAATGAGTTTATGTTTTGTCATCATCAAAAAGGGGGAGATTGTTAATGCAAATAATGTTCTAAAAACGTTATTTATATATTTCGATTACTTCACGTTTTGAGGATGACAAAATGTGAAATCACGTTACGTTAAAATTAACGTAAACAAGTTTTTAATCGGAAGATCCCGTTTCCACGCAAATCACTCTAGAACAAACTTACAACTTGACAAATGATCAAAGAATTGATTTTGGGTTTTAAGACTTCACATTTTAATGTGACAAAATATTTTTTCAAAAATATACATGACAAATTATTTTTGAATAATTAAGAAATGTTTTAATGGAAAAATAAGTTTAAAATTCATAACAACTATTTTTCCCCTCAAAATCAGCTCCAAACTTCCCCAAATAAGTTTTCACCAGAAAAGACAAAATTTAGAGCGTCTTTGTCTGGGACGGCTCCACGGTTCCACTAAATTTAGTGGAGCTGTGGGTGATTTAGTGGAGCCATCCACCTGTAACGTTCAGATTTTCTCTGCCTATTAATACCAACCCACTTCACAGATTTTAGGCACCCTTTCACAAACAGAAACTTCTGAGTTTAAATCCCTCACACCATTTTCTTTTCTTGATCATTTAGTTTAGTTTTTCTTTTGTTCAAGAGTGATCCAATCATCCAACTTAGAGATCCTCTTCATTCCTTTTCAATAGCAAGAGAAGAACACAAAGTATCCAAGTTGATACAAGGTGTTGTCATTCCTCTTCAAGTGCAAGAGAAGAACTCAAGGTATCCAAGAAGATACAAGAGTTATAGTTGTTAGGTTGTTTGTAACACTTGTTACATACTTGATTGTATCATAGCATATATCAAGATCATTTTTCTTTTGTGAGAGTGTGAGCAAAGATCATTGTGATCTTATAAGAGATAGTGAACATCTCTTGAAGCCATTGGGCTTGTGTGATTGATCAAGAAGATCAAGGGTCATTAGGATAGTGTTAGTCAAGTGATTGTTGATCATTGTGATCGTGTCGAGATCTTGGTGATCTCTTGAAGCCATTGGGCTTGAGTGTTTGATTAAGTGGATCGTGGTAGATTGGTGCTAGCTAAGATTAGCACTCGACATCTAGCTTAGTGTCGGAAATAGGATAAGCGACGTGTACGGTTTTCTCCGCCTTAAGGGAGGTTGTTGACATAGTGCTTGAAACTCTCGAGTGTGGTACTCGGGGAGTGGAGTAGGGCGAAGAGGTGCTTCGTAGCCGAACCACTATAAATCCTTTTGTCCCGGTTTGATCTTTCCAACTTTTCTCTTTACTTACTTTACTTACTATTAGTTAGTTTAGTGTGTAGTTCATATTGGTGTTGATTGATTACACATAAGATTCGAATCAAGGTTTTTAATAAGTAAACTTTTAAGAAGATTTTAAAAGAACTTAAAAACCGGTAAAACTATTCAACCCCCCTTCTAGTTTTCCACATGATGTTTGATCCCTTCAATAAATTTACTTGTGGATTTTTTACTTTGAAAATTGTGCATTGGTTTATTTAGTAGCACCCTAAATAAATATAAGTGGGGAATTGGTCCATTTTAAATAAAGTACATTATCCTTTCTTGAAAAAAGATTTGTTAAATCAATGTATGTTTGGCGAAAAGTACCGGTTGCATTAATCGGTAGCTATTAATATAGGCAGTAATTATTTGTGTAAACGAGACGAATGGCATTCGCGTATTGTGGTGGGATTTTTGGGTTTTGATTTGTGTTATTTTCGTGTGTCAAAATTTGTTTTTTTTTTATAGAGGTGATAGATCTTACTCTTTTTAATTTTTCCACGGTCATCTATTTAAGACACTACTGCTTAATGCATAAGGATAAAACAAACATATACAAAAATAAGGCTCAGGTCTATAAGCAACGGGTAAATTATGACACACTATGTGGCTGAAACATAATGTGTTGTTGTGCCAACATGGTGTATCTGTCAGGTTTATCGAAGCTCACACACATTCATCATAGCCTATAAACTAACGCCAAAACTACATTATTTTTGGCCAACGGTCTATAACGAGAATCAGTCAGTTTTTCAAATACCAATCAGCACTGTGAATACCGACGCAATAAAAATCAGCACTGTAAATACACACGTAATAAACATGCGTAAAACAAAGGCTCATGTAGTTAAGGAACACACACTGTGGCTACAAACATAGTGTATTGCCTTGCCAACATGAAGCGTGTGTCAGTTTTATCGAAATTTATTTACATTCAGCATAGCCTTTGTTAATGAACGACATCACGCGATATTATAGATTGAGCTGGAAAGCATGTTGGGTATGCTTAAAGTGACGATCATCATCGAGTCAATGAGTCTTGTAATATGTCATGTAATAGCTCGTTAGAATCGTAAAAATATAGTCTACAGGATAGTAGAAGTGTGCCGTCTAGTTTAGAATGAGTATTTACGTTAATGTTGAATTAGTGAAAAATGTAAAGTCGGCACACTTCCCTTCCCTTGTGTTATGGGAGACTATAAATATTGTAATCCTCTCATTTGAGAGGTATGTGTTGGAAAAGTGTAAGAGAAATTCTCTCTTATTTTATCATTAGATCTTTCTCTCTCTAGAACTAGTAGGTAATTAGTGGTAGCTTAATTCATAAAAGTATAAAACATCAAGTGGTATCAGAGCCAAGGGGTAATTTAGGTTGTTACAAGATTAGATTTAAGCAAAAAATCAAAAATCCGAGAAGATTACTGTAGCGTAAAGTTCATCAGATTTCTCATCATTCATCTTATCTCTACTATTATTCTATTATTCCTATTATTATTCTTATCATAGTTTGGTCCCATCTTTCTATATCAATATCATATTCTGTTTCCGTATATTAGATTTACGTGAAGAAACGAGGTTAGTCGAACGACATTTGTGGTGTTTTAGTCGAACGAGAAAGGGTAGTCGAACGTGGTATTTTAGTCGAACGAGAAAGGGTAGTCGAACGAGGTGTTTTAGCCGAACGAGCAGGGTGATCGAAGGAGGATACTTCATCGAAGGAGGATTCAGTCGAACGAGCAAAAGGGTAGTCGAGTTAGACTTACTCTTCCAATTGATCGAACGAGCTTGTTGATCGAACGAGCAAATTTGATCGACCGAGTTACTTAATCGAACGAAGTAACCTAATTGAACGAGCAACCTTAATCGAACGAGCAACCTTAATCGAACGAGCAACATTCATCGAACGAGCAACCCTAATCGAACGAGCAACCCTAATCGAACGAGCAACCCTAATAGAACGAGTTTACCTGATCGAACGAGATAGTCGAACAAGTTTACATGATCGAACGAGAATAGTCGAACGAGGTTAGTCGAACGAGAATAGTCGAACGAGGATAGTCGAACGAGAATAGTCGAACGAGGATCGTCGAACGAGGATAGTCGAACAAGAACAACTTTTTCTCTTCTAATCCCACAACCAAATTAACAGTCGACTACAAACTACAAAAAGAGAAGGATTATTGATCTCAGATTCGTTCAACATAAGTGCAATTCGTTCATCATAAGTGCAAACCTTTAAAGATTTTTTAGTGTTTGAACAATATTATCATAGATCCTCTTTGAAGCTTTGCTTCGTTGTTCAATATTCGAACCATATTAAAGAAAGATCCAAACCAACGTTTCAATCTTTCTTCTCATTCGGTTAAGTCAACAACTAATAAAGAATAACGAAAAGTATAATTTTTTATCTCAGTTTCTTGTTTCGTGGAGTTCAATTAACTTCAAGATATTTCAAAGATCCATCACACGAAACAAAAATCATCATTGATTGGAAAAGTAATATTCGAATCCTACAAGCTAAAACAAAAACCATACGGTTTTCATCACCCACTTTGATTCGATTCAATCTAACAAGATAAAGAAATACCAAATGATCTCAGTTTCATTTGATTCAAACAACCACTCAAGAGTTTAACCGTTCGAAATCATTCAACCATCACGGATCAATAAACAAGCCTCAAGTGTTTTCTTTAATTTTCGAACCTCTTTTAAAGAAAAGAACAAAACTGAAATTGTTTCATACTTTCTTTGGGTTCGGTGTTATCGAAAAAACAAAGATACAAATCAAAGCAACAAACAAACATACCCGTTTGATGTTCGGTTGAATGTGCAAAAGTGAAATATCTCAAGAAGATTTAGGTTGCATGTTCGGTTGAATCTTCTTGATATTCGGTTGAGTGACTGAAGAGAGAAGAAGCAGTTTAACTGCGCTTGTGTACAAAGTGGAGTGAGACATTAGGGTTTGTTAGAGTGGTTAAGTGGTGATTTATACTTGAGCATATTTAGGGTTAACTCTTATTGGACTAGTGGGCTCATTTTCAGTTTGGGCCGAATTTTACACGGACGAATAATACACGGATCACGGACGAATTTTGTTTTATAAAACAAGAAATTCAAGCTGGTTATTTTGATCACGGATCACGATTTTGATCGAGCTTTGTTATCCGGGAGTGATTATCGTTTGGGTTGAGATTATTCGGGTTCGGACTTGGACGATTAGGCTTCTAATCCGTTCTTTGTCGACATTCTTCACTTTTATCAAGTTTGTGAGATCTATCACGTTTCATAAGAATATTCCGAGTTTCTAGTGTAAAATCCTCCGAGGTTCAACGATTGAATTCTCTGAGTTTCTAGAGTAAAATCCTCAGTATTTCTTCAAGTTATTCACCGTTCAAAAATCTAATCTTCAACAACAACCGTTATTATCCTTTAAAGATCCTACATCCACAAGCTACTTCAAGATTATTTCATAAACTTTACGCATTTTTAGTTTGATTCTTCCGATTTCATCGCAACAATCAAGGGGGAGAGAAAATGCATCAATCAAGGTCGCAAATTAATGAACAGATGTCACCTTTCTCTAATTTTTTAGACATGCTGACCCAACAAATGGATTCGATGGAGAAGTCAATTGCTGAAAGAGTACTTCACAGAGAAGAGTTTGACAAAAGAGTGAAAGAAAAGAAGTTGCAGATTCAAGAAGAGCAAGCTAATACGGGTAAAGCATTGGAAGCTAATTTGGGTGTTACTGAAAGCTGTGGGATAGAAACAGAAAGCAGTGGGATAGAATCTGAAAAGCAGGATGATTGCAACAGTTCTATACAACCTTCTAACCAAATAGTTCCATGCGAAGCACCTTCACAATACTCTGACAATCAAATGGTTCAATACAACAGCACAGATTCCAACATGTACTCAAACGCTGATTATGACGAAGAAGAAGATGCTTTCAGATCCCTTAATGAAACGTTTGGGTTGATTGCTAAAGCATTTGGAAAGTTCACCAACAAATCAAACAACCGTCTTCATTCATCTTCAAACACAAGGAATCAGGCAGTTGTTAATAATGGCAGAATGGAGATACTGAATAGGACTTCGGGTAGATTTGGTTCAGACAACACAGGAGGTTTTGGGTCTCAGAGGTTTCAGTCTGGAGGGCAGAGGATTAATAGCATGGGGACAGATCAGAACAGGAATCAATTGAATGTGAAAGAAAAAAGCTTCATGACAAATGCAGAGTCAGATGATGATATGGAAGATCTTGAGGCAAACACAGCTGTAATGCTCATGGCAAATATGCAGGAAATGAATATGTCCGAGACAGGCCCGGTCTACGATACTGACGGTCTTTCTCAGGTACCTGATCCACAAAGTTTACTTCATAAGATTGCTTCACCTTCCGCATCTTCATCCTCAAGTGAAAATTCTGTTCAAAATGATTCATCATTCTCATCTTCTTTAGATAATCAAATCTACACTGATATATCATTTGATGATGATAGAACAGTTGTCTCATTTGATGATCTAATAGAAGATGACAATCATAATCAGATTGAACAAAATGAGCATTTGACTAATCAAGATTCGGAGCTTCAGGCCTTGGTAATGTCCACCCAATCACGAATAGAGAAGTGCAATGAACTTAATCAGACCTTAAAAGCCAAAATTGCAGTACTATCTCGGGATAATGAGTGCTATAAAAAACAACTTTCTGGATACCAAAAACAAGAAAAACGTGAACAATCTTTTGAAATCGCTTTCCAAAAGGAATATGTCAAAGTTCAAGATTTGCAAAACCAAGTACGTGAATTAACCGATTCTAAGGCTCAGCTTCTCTCTCAAAAAGAAAAGGATCAATTTGAATTCAAAAAACAAATTGATTCCTTAAATTCTGAGCTGTTAAAAACTCAATCTGAGCTTTCAACTTCTCAAAATCAACTTCTTGAGGAAAAGCAAGCCAGCAGCAAACGTGTTGATTCATATCTTGCGGATATCGTCACCTTGGAAGCACAAATTAAAGAATTTCAAAAAGTTGTGTATAAAAATGGTGAATCCATCACTCAAATCCAACAACTAACGGTAAAACCAAATCCGAAAGGACACGGATTTGCCCTTGGTAGTAATTACCCACGTAATCTCTCAAAAGCACTCAGTAACCATCCCAAGATATACAATGCAGAACTATTGTTTGATGACACTTTTGAGCAAGATGATATATATGGTAATGATGAGGAAATTGATGATCTTGAACGTCCAAACAAGTTTGAGAGTCGATCAAAAAGAAATCTTTCAATCGGAGATCCTTCAAAAGCAAGAGATTTTTCAAAACAGGATTATGATTACAACGCAAGACCTCACATAAGCAAATCATTTGTGCCACCAAAAGATAAACCAGAACAAACGCTGATACGTACCTCAGAACAAATATATCATCTCTCCCAAAATAATGCACATCTCAACAATGATTTGACAGAGAATGATGTTGATCCACAAATGCCTCCAGCATTTAAAATTGTCAAACATTTTGAGACATTTATGGAAGACATCAAATTTTTAGAAAATGAAATTGAGTTTAATTCTAGAATCACTGTCTCTTCTTTTTTCTCTCCTGTGGAAAAAGAAAAGATAGAAATTCTTCAAAAGAAAATTTTTCCTCATGTCAAACACTTGAAGAAATGTGCATCACAATGGGAAGAAGATCTATTTGACGAGGTTCTATCAATGAAGAACATTTTCAAAGCTAAAGACTCCAAAATTCAAAAACAAAAAGTTCAAAAGAAGAATTTGGAAAAAGAAAATGATCGACTCTTGCAAAATGTTCTTAGTTGTGATGTTGTTTCTGTGTTGATGAATGCACTTTATAAATCTGGTAATGAGTGTCTTATGAAAAATCATGTTGTTGATACAAAGTTGTTGCAAATCGAAATTAAGAATCTAGTGAAAGAGAATGAGGATCTTCGACAAATCAACAATGATGTGGAAAACAAAGTTTTTAATCTTCAAAAAAGGCTTGATTGGTGTCAAAAGCAAAGTGCTGAATTTGAACTAAAATTTCAACATCTCATAGGATCTCTATCATTTCAAAACAGTCATGTTCCTGAAAAATATAAGGAAACAAAGGCTTTCTTAAGACTTAAACTGTTTCAAAATGAAAAAGAACTCGATGAAATTCTTCAAAATAGGAATGACACAGTCCGCCTCAACAGAAAATTAGATTCACAAAATCAAGAATTCCAACACATCATTGTTGATCTGAAGAAGAAAATCAAAGTTTTAGAAACAGGAAAAACCAAAGTTCATAAGATTGTACCAAGGATGAAACAAAAAGAGACTGAAGATTTGAAATCTCAATTTTCTGAATTCGCCGATAAAAAGTTTGAAAATGTTTTGCAAAAGATTGAATCAATGAAAATGAAAAAGTTTGAGTCTCTTAACCAATCAAAAGGAAAAGCTCCAATCTCAAATTTTTCATCAACAGAAGTGAGTGTTTCGAAGAAGGTTTACTCGGGTGAATCTTCAAGACCATTTTCGAAAAAGGTTTCCCAATTTACAACCTATTCTTTGCAAAAAGGAAGGAAGTTTTCAAAGAAATCAAGTTTTTCTGAAACACTTACTTCTCAAAAGTTTTCTAATCTAAATGTCTCAAAAGATATGACTCAAGCTTTTGAAACTCCACACTCTTGTTTTACGCCGGTAAAGCAAGTGTGGAGACCAAAACAATGTTGTTTAAAAACCCCAAAAGCTTCAAATGAAAAGAATCGAGTTTTTCAAACTCCATACTCTCGTTTTACACCGGTAAAGCAAGTGTGGAGACCAAAGCAAAGTCGTTCAAAACCTTTCAAATATTCAATATCAGAAATGCTTTCGCTGCGACATAAGAATGACTCTGCTTTGAACATTCCAAATACCGGAAGGTTTCCATTTATCACTAAAACAAATCTTCAAAGAGAACCCATGAGGTTCAACTCTAGATGGAAATCTTCTTCTTCAAGTTTTAAAACTCCAAGAGAAACACCGGGTTTCTCAAACAATTTTCAAAAGAAAAAGAGTTTTAAATCACCGTTGATTCCACGAGCGTTATTTCAAAATAAAACACCAGTTTTCAGTCCGCGTTGGAATTCAACTTCTTTGAAAAGGATTGACACAGCTTACAATTGGATTTCAAAATATGGTAAACCCGTTGGCGCCGTGCTTAAATGGGTTCCCAAGGTTGTTGTCTAATCCTAAAAACAAATTGGCTTCTAATCATATCGGATTAGGACCCGCGCCTCAATGAAAGGAAAGTGCTTATTCAAAATCTTTCAATGCACTTATCCTAAAAATCTCAATGGCTTCTGGACACATCAGTTCAGGACCCGTGCTTTCAAGAAAGGAAAGTGCTTAATCAAAAAACTTTTTGAGCACTTATCCTAAAATATCATTATTACGGCTTGTGCACACATAACAGTGTACAACCCGCTCTTGTAAAGAAAGGACCCTGAGGTACGCTTTAGTGCCTCAATCCTGAAAAAGGAGCGAAAGCTTCTTACTTATGAGCAGAATTAAAACCAGAATATTTTCTAAAGTTTTTCAAATATTCTGCTCATAAGGACAAGTACTCCCTTGTTAAGGGGGAGTATTTGAAAACATCTTTGTTCCAAATATACAAACGTTCTTGACATTCTTCCACAAACACCTCAAAATAGCATATTTTAATCAAAAGTTTGTCAAAAACATCATAACTATGCTATTTTTGAGGGGGAGAATGAAAAAGTGATTAAAATATGGTATCTCATTGCTGGAATCTCATGAGTGTAAGACTCAAGAATTGACCCTCGAATTGACGATAATAACAGTCAGTAGTCGAAAAGGTATATCCGGGACGGGTAATAATTTCAAGCCAGTTCATCTGGTGATGTAAGCGTGTCTCGCGAAGGATATATCTGAGTAGAATGTACCAATTTCGAGCGACGATCTTTGAATATGACCGGGACGGGTAATAATTTCAAGCCAGTCCAACTGGTGATGTAAGCGTGTCTCGCGAAGGTCATGTTCATTGAAAGTCAATCAATTCAAAAAGTGCCAACTCTTCCCGACATGTGCAAATTTCAAAATGATTTACATATGAGCACATGTTAAGGGGGAGTTCTTCTGAAAATAGCAAAACTCTCAAAGTGTTAACAAAACGTGTTTTACAATCATAAACACTTTGAGAGATTTTCAAAAGGTTTGGTATTGGCATCATTAGGATAGTCATGGAGTTATAAGGTGACTAAGGTTAGGGAAAACCGTCCTATGATCCGCCAGAGCCGGAGGGATCTACCCAAGGACAACACCAATAGTTTAGAACTAGAAAGTCCTAGGTATGATTAAAAAAAAAAAAAAAAAGGAGAAAATGAATGAACGGAGAAAGAAGGGGTTGAAGAATTAAAAAGAAAAGCAAAGAAAAGGGTGAAAAGAAATAGCCCTCCATTTGTTCAACCTTAGGGCAGACACCGGGTTCAATACATAATCTACTGGTTGATCAAGAATCACCGGTATTGAAGATCAAAGTCGTCATGGACCCAGTGACGCACTGCACTAAACCTTCTTAGCTACTCAAGTGTCTCTCAAAAGACATTTGTTTCATTCCCACGGAGAACCCTTCATAATCTATCGACCTCTTATTCCGAGAGTGTTGATATTGAAAAAGAGGCAATCTGCTCCACGCCTCCGACGACCAAACAAATGTGCACTAATTGAGTCTAGAGCCATGAGATTCATAAAAAGATCTCTTAGGTACACTTAGTATTACTCTGCTGTTCTACATCATGGGCAGCAGATGTAAAATTAAGAAAGTGTCCTTCACAGATCTTAGCAATCTGCCGAGAACATTCATGAGAAAAGTCACAATTGTGATTATCAATGACTGAATGGAAATCCTGCCAGAGCAACATCAAACAACTCTGACAGCAGGTCACTTCGGTAACTCCTTGCGGGTTACGCTTAGTGTTTGCTCCAAACGGTCTACAGTCGTGGGGTGATCTCCAGCGACTCACTGAATCGTGGGTGCACTTCGGTGTGTCCGTGTTATCCCTTTCGGGGGAATCCGGTTCAGAACGGTCTGGGTTAGGATTTGAGAAAGTCTTCACACTATGCTTCATCTATAGTCCTTCATTTATCCCTAACTGTCGTTAGTCAATTCCCGTTAATTACTTAACGTCCGTTAGTCGTTATTTTGTGTTCCAATAATTAAATACATAACAGTTTATATATTAATTATTATTACATTAATTCTTCATACGTAATGTGTTCAATCTCGTGGTCCTGAGTTCGATTCTAGTCATACACATTAATATTTGTCCATTAAAACTAACATATTAATATTTCTCAATCCCAGCTTGTCGATAATGCTTTGCTACTTGGGTATCTCTAGGAGATTATATTTGCCCATTAAAACTAACATATTAATATTTGTCCATTAAAACTAACATATTATCGACGAGCTGGGGCACATTTAGAGCTGGCAATTTTCGACACGAACACGATAACACGACACGACACGACCTGTTCTTATCGTGTTTCGTGTCGGGTCTTATCGTGTTTCGTGTCTTAACAGGTCCGGACCTGTTAAGACACGAATAAAATTAACAGGTTTCGTGTCTTAACAGGTCCGGACCTGTTAAGACACGTTAAGGACCTGTTAAGAGGTGATATATATATGTTCAAAAATAAACCCTAAAAACACTTCTCACATTCTCAGCCTCCACCCTCCATAGTCCATCATAACTCCATTCCTCCAAATCCTTAATCGATCCACCCTATCTCAACATTAATCTATTAACTCCATTAATCGATCCACAAATCCACAATCCTATCTCAACATTAATCGATCCACAAACACTTTCCTCTTTTCTCAGATTCTCTGTCGCCTCCATTCGATCCACCATTAATCTATTAACAGGTATGTAATCGATTTATTTTATATTTTAGTTTATATGTAATCGAGCTTCTAGTTTATATCTTTAGTTTATATCCTTCAGTAATTTCAGTAGTTTATATGATGTCATTAAGGAATTTGTTGAATTTGTTAATTTGTGCAGTAGGGACCTAAACATAGGAATGGTCTAGTCGTCTAGAGTCGGACCAGGCCTTTTGATGAAAAAGGGGAATAATAGTTTTAAAAACTTATTATGTTGGATATAATTTGAGTTTGCAAAATTGCGTGATTTATACATGTTTATCAGCTTGCAATTTGGTTTGAGTTACTTCACATGAATTTTGTATCATTAGTTTGCAATTTGGTCGGTGATATTTGTTTCCTAGTTGATGTAAAGTATTCATTGTATTTACAACATAGATGATGGTTGATTTTTCATCGATTAAGTGTGTCTAATGTGGATGTCATATACGTAGGCAAACTAGCACTTAATGCAACTGAACCTAAGTATGCCCCGATCTGTTCTGTTCATCTTTGATACGAACCATGCCCAATCTGTTATGGTCCAAATGGAATTAGCACTTATTCCCAGCCCATTCTTTGCAATAAGTGTAAAACTTATGCACTATGCTTTAGTTTCAAACACCAAAAAAGTGGCCACAAGTGAGCAAGTGACCTTTGCTTTTTCAACCTGAATCTGCAAGTGCCCGAAAACAACTCTAGTATGCAATTTGTGCCTTTGTGGTTTGCTCAACAAAATAACCCCAGCCAATACTGGGAAGCCAAGTAATGCCGTTACCAAAGCCAAATTATCAGTTAGGTATGCTGTATGCATGAGGGGGAAAAAAAAAAAAAACCTTCAGTTGTTGGCTGCTAAAAAATGGTTTTCTCTACATATGTAACATGCGCTGTGGTATATTGTTGGATTACAAAAGAATTATACTTATGACTGCGTTTTTATTTAACAGGACAATTAGCAGCCAGCCAGCCATGGTGCACCAGTAATATGCTCGAGGACATGGGTTTCGGCTACGGGTGAAGAGTGAAGACATTATAATTGTTTACTTTTGTTTCGTTATGTATTAGTTATAAGGATTTATTAAGGACTTTTTGTTTCGTTATGTATTAGTTAAAAATATTATTAGGAACTCTCGTTAAATTGTTTACTCGTTTTGTTTCGTTATGTATTTTTGTTAACAGGTTCCTTATCGTGTCACACGTTAATTTTCGTGTCGTGTTCGTGTTTGAAAAAAGTGACACGATTTCTTATCGTGTCGTGTTCGTGTTCAGGTCTTTCGTGTTCGTGTCTTATCGTGTTCGTGTCTTATCGTGTCGTGTCAGACACGATATGCCAGCTAACATATTATCGACTAGCTGGGGCACATTAATATCTGCCAGACTCAATCCCGTGGCCCTGTGAGATTATATTTGTCAATATAATCTCAGGGTGCTCAAGGGAAGTTTGTCTATGAAGACAACTTAATCTCTAGGAGATACCCAGACTCAAAGAAAGCTCATGAGACCAAAAAGGCCCTGACTTCCTCACCCATATCAACTGCCTTTTACTCTAATGGTGTTGTGCAGGTTTTTCAAGAGGATTCTAATGATGAGGATGATGAAAGAACTAGTGATGAGTACCTAAATGACTTAAACTTGGAATTCCAAGAAAGGGCACTCCATGCTAATTCAAAACGTTTTATCAAAATAAATCAGTCAAACTTTTCTAAAGCTAAAGCAAATGAAACCACTGAATGTTTCAAATGTGGTAAAAAGGGTCACTTTGCTAAAGAATGTTATTCAAAAACCATCTCAGAACCCTCTTATAAATTTTCTGGAAACAGTTCTTCAGGAACTTGCAAGTTTCAACCTAAAATGCTTCAGTCGACCCAACATTTTCAAAACAATAATGTTCAACAGGGTCAAAAAGATTTTGAGGCTAAATATAGGAAAGCTAAGGCTAAACTTGCCCTCCTTGAAGCTAATCCCTCAATGTCTCAGGCTACTCAAACTTCCAAACCTGTTCAAACAAAGAACAAGGTTCTTGTAGCTGAAGCCTACGACTGGGATGAAGAAGAGGTCTCCTCAAAAGAGGAAATTAGAGTGAGTGCACTGATGGCACTTTCAGAAGGTGATCAGCTGGCTGTTGGAAAAAGCCATGCAAGGAATGGAGAATGGGTCAACGTAACCATGAAAAAGGTAAATATTTTACTTTCAATGGATGATGATTCTGATTGGCAGTCTTATATGAATTACATTTGTGTAGATCATAAGTTTGTAGAAGAATAAAGGCTTAATTTGCTTTCAAAATATAACAATCTTGTGTTAGAATTAAATAAGTGTAGAGATGAATTGCTTGTATTAAAACAGGCCAAGTTAGAAACTATTACACTACAAATTCAAAACACTGAGATTTTGAAACAAAATCAAGCTCTTCAAAATGAACTTAACAAATAAAAGGCAGTCATTGAAGGCTGGACTAAAAAGAACCCCAAAGTCTATGAAACTGTGAGCCTAATTCCTAGTGAAAACAAGAAAGTTATAGGAATAGACCAACTCACTGAAACCTCCAGTGAAAGTCACAGAGAAAAGGCTTTTATTCCAGCTGGCATATCTTTTGAGCAGGAAATTCAACCCAAGTCAAATGACTGGATTGTCAGGGACAATCCAGTCAGTAAGTTACCAAACTTTGAGACTAGAAAAATCTTGCTTCCTGAAAGTCAGGCTCTAAAAAATATGCTTGGACTCACTGACCAAACCAGTAGTACTGAGTCAGTCAATGAGTCTGAATCAGAATCACTTGCACCACTCCCACCTCTGAAAGTCCTTCAGGGAGCTGCACCAAGCTCAGACCTCACACCATTGGTCTACTCTCAACATTCTCCAAAGGAGAAGCCAGGAATGGGAAAAACCATCCTGAAAAGGCAAACCCCTGAAGTCTCAATTCATACTGATGACTCAACAACTTCAGTCCCTTCTGAAGTAAAAACAGAAAGCCCTGACTCAAAAATTGATCAGTTGGCTGAGCTTGTCAGGAAGCTGAGTGAGAAGATTTAATCTTCTGAGAAGCCTTCTCAATCTAAGATGAAGGAACCCAAATCAGCTTCCTCAAGCACCAAACCAAAACCATCCAAACCTCTGCAAAGGTGTGAGTTGTGTCACTATACCAATCATTCCACAGGTGATTGTTTTAGAATCCTTTACTGCATGATATGCAAAAAGGAAGATCACAGGACCTCTGATTACCAATCATACGCAGCCACATCAAAGATTGCAAACTTTAAAGCGCAGGCTTTAAAGTATCCCTCTGATTCTAAGCAGAAACAGAAATAAAAGGCCAAGCCTTTTGCACCTTGCCCTTACTGTGGCTTCAATGACCACCTTCCTGAGGATTGCCTAATGGACACAAGTTGTGACATATGTGGTGATCCCACTCATGACACCTCAGGACATAAGAATGTCATTCAGACTAGAAGAGGAATTCCCAAGACATCCTCTCAGTCTACTGAGTCCACATCTGCATTCAAATGCAAAATTTGTGATAGCTCAGTCCACTCAACCACTGACCATGAATCAATTGTTACTTTTAAGAAGGCCACTAAAGCCAAGCCCTCCAAAAAGAGGGGTCCTAGAAAGAACTAACTCAGTTTACCATTTGTGCAGAGACATGCCAGGGAGCCAGTTTGGCATCTAGATAGTGGATGTTCAAGGAGCATGACTGGTGTGAAAGAGTATCTGCACAAATATGTAGAAGAACCAGGACCCAAGGTGGTATTTGCTGATAATTCATCATGTCTCACTAAAGGTTATGGTTCAGTAAACTGTAGTGGTATAGTCTTTACTAGGATAGCTTGTGTCAATGGTCTTAAGTACAACAGTGTCAGTCAACTATGTAATGCAAAGTACATAGTTCAGTTTAATGATAAGCAAGGAACCATCTTCAATGCAAATAAGTAAGTTGTCCTTATTGCACCGAGAAAACAAGATGTTTATGTGTTAGACTGTCCAGTCTAACTCAGAATGGAACTTGTCTCTTTGCTAAGGCCACTGAAACCCTCAACTGGCTTTGGCATAAAAGACTCTCCCATCTGAACTTCAAAAACATAAACAATATTGTGAAACAAAATAAGGTCCTTGGCTTACCATCACTTGTGTTCTCAAAGGTTAAACCTTGCTCTACCTGTGAAAAGGGTAAACATCATAGAGCATCCTTTAGAACTAAAACAAACTTTTCCATCAGGAACTGCCTCCATCTTCTCTATATGGATCTCTTTGGGCCCATCAGTCCTAGATCCATTAACCATGAGAAGTATACTCTAGTCATTGTGGATGAATACTCAAGATACACTTGGGTTTACTTCCTGAACAAAAAGAGTCAGGCAGCTGGAACAATCATGTCCTTTGTCAGGAACATTGAAAATCAAAATGACATTAAAGTAAAACAGATTAGGACTGACAATGGGACTGAGTTCAGAAATCATGAACTTAAATGTTTCTGTGATGAGAAAGGCATTTCCCAAAAAATTTCCTCTCCTTACACACCTGAACAAAATGGTGTTGCTGAAAGGAAAAATAGAACACTCATTGAAGCTGTCAGGACAATGCTAAATGGATCAGTCCTTTCCAAACACTTTTGGACTGATGCAGTCAAAACTGTCTGTTATACACAAAATAGATCCATCATTGTCAAGAGACATAGCAAAACTCCATATGAGTTATTCAAGGGAAGGATCCCTGACATCAGCTACTTTCATATCTTTGGGTGTCCTGTGTTTATTCATAATCACAAGGATCACTTAGGGAAATTTGATGCTAAGGCTGATGATGGATACTTCCTAGGATACTCTCTTGTCTCAAAAGCCTTCAGGGTGTTCAACACTAGGAGACAGCAAACTGAGGAAACATTCCATGTTACCTTTGATGAGAGTACTGAAGCAATCAGTTTCTCAAACACCTCAGTGGAAGAGATAGGTATTGATGATTCATCAAGATACCCTCCTGATGAACATCATACTGACAATGATCCTTTCACTCAGTATCAAGCAAATGCTGATATCTCCTACTACATCATCCCTCACAACCTTCCTTACCCAACCATCACTGAGTTTGTTGAAGCACAAACAAGTACTGATGCAATCTATCAGTCTGAACAAAGTGCACAGGAACCAAACAATCTCAGTGATTAGCCAACCCAGTCAGACACTCAAGATCCTGAAGATCATCAGGTGTCTGCACCAGAACTTACACCTCCAACCAATCAGGCCTCCATAAGTTCTAATCAGTATCCAAGACCTCAGGACAGTTGGACTAGGTCTCAAGATATAGAATTTGTCAATATAATTGGGGAGCCTACTGAAGGCATGCTCACTAGAAGTATGGCTGCTAAACTAAGAGCAGCCTCAGCCAATGAATGCCTATTTGTGGACTTCATCTCCACAATTGAACCCAAAAGTGTCAAAGAAGCATTTAAACATCCTAGTTGGGTTCAGGCCATGCATGATGAACTGGAACAATTTGACAGAAACAAGGTAATGACCTTGGTCAAATGTCCTGAAGATGTTTCAGTCATTGGCATGAAATGGGTGTTCAAAAAAAAATCTGATGAAAATGGCATAGTCATCAAAAACAAGGCCAGACTTGTTGCCAAAGGCTACGATCAGCAAGAAGGCATTGACTATGAAGAAACATTTGCACCAGTGGCAAGGATGAAAGCCATCAGGATCTTCCTAGCATTTGCAACCTACATGAACTTCAAGGTGTACCAAATAGATGTAAAAAGTGCATTCTTGAATGGCTCACTGAAAGAAGAAGTTTATGTTCAACAACCCGCTGGATTTGAAAGCAGTGAGTTTCCTGAGTATGTCTACAAGCTTAACAAAGCCCTTTATGGACTGAAACAAGCTCCTAGGGCATGGTATGAAACTCTCCCAGCATTCCTCATCCAAAACAAATTTGTCAGAGGCAAGATAGACAACACATTGTTTATCTACAGGACAAATGATGATGTCATACTTGTACAAGTGTATGTGGATGACATCATATTTGGCTCAACAAGTTATAAACTTTGCAAACAGTTTGAAAAACTAGTGGCAAAGAAATTTGAAATGAGCATGATGGGAGAACTCACTTACTTCCTTGGACTGCAAATCAAGCAGACTGAGAAGGGAATTTTATCAGTCAAGAGAAGTACATCAGAAGCCTATAAAAAAAGTATGAGCTCAGTGACTGTGCCTCAGTCAAAACTCCCATGGTTCCACTAAACAACCTTGGTCCTGACCCTACTGGAAAACCAGTGAATCAAACTCTTTTCAGAGGAATGATTGGGTCACTGATGTATCTACTTGCATCAAGGCCTGACATCCAATTCTCAGTCTGTTTGTGTGCCAAATATCAATCTGACCCAAGAGAATCTCATCTCACAGCTGTGAAAAGGATACTCAGGTACCTGAAAGGTACTCCAAACCTTGGATTATACTATCCTAAATGCTCAGGCTTTGATCTCAAAGGATACTCAGACTCTGACTATGCTGGGTGCAACATGGACAGAAAAAGCACCTCAGGCTCCTGCCAAATCCTTGGTGAAAAATTAGTCTGTTGGAGTGCTAAGAAGCAACAATCAGTTGCCATGTCCTCAGCAGAAGCTGAATATGTTGCAGCAGCCAGTTGTTGTGCAAATGTACTATGGATGAAAAGTCAACTCAGTGACTATGAAATCCAGTATAAGATGGTTCCCATCTTTTGTGATAACACAAGTGCAATTGCCATCTTAAACAACCCTGTTCTTCATCAGAGAACAAAACACATTGATATTAGATATCACTTCATCAGGGACCATGTCATGAATGGTAACATTGAATTACACTTCATTCCTACTGAATATCAGCTAGCTGATATATTCACCAAACCATTGGATGAACCAACTTTCACAAAACTGAAAGCAGAATTAGGAATGTTGGATATTGAGAATCAGTCCACTGATTGAATCCATCCAACTAAGTGTAAATTCTGAAAACCCCAGGTCCCAGACTCAATGTGTTCCTCAGTGAAAAAGATCACTGAATCACCTTCCCTGAACCCCTCACTGAATGAAAAGTCATTCAGGGCCCTCAAGATGACATTCAATGCTAACTTAAATGCTCTAAGTATCTAGTTAGTAAATGTCCGAGGTTGGTTACTAAATACCTATTTAATATAGGAATATATGTTCTTTTGCCTGCTGGCATGCATTTCTTGGGCCCCCACTTACTCACTTGGCATTTAATGCCTCTCCTCACACATCATATATGTGTGATGATGTAAACTCTGCAAATTACACTTTTTGCAGATGGCACAACTATTCACCTCGACTGTTGCACAAAACCAAGGAAAGTGGAGTGGTGGCATTTCATGCGGATCCCAAACGTTTTAAACAAAAAGGTTTTCAAATTTTTTTTTTTGAGAAAAATCCGCTTAATGCCTAAACCACCCCTCTCCACTTCCCTATAAATACCCCCAAAAAAATCAACACACACACGTTTTAGAAAATTTTAAGCAAAACTCTTGCCCTTTTTTCTCTCAAAAACTTTTGTGTGTGTTGTTCATCTTTAGACCCATACCATTTTCTCTTGCAAAACCAAGACCTTGTACAATGGCTGCTTCTAAAGCTATAACCTACGCCCCAAATGTGGAATTTACAATGGAGGGCGTGGATATGACCAAAAACAACGTCGTAGGAAATTTTGCCTACCCCAAAAAATTTTGGGCGTACAAGAATGTGGTTAAATACCTACAAAACTGCTTTCTTGCTACGGCGTTTACCAAATCACCCCCAGTCATTTACCATGACTATCTGAGAGAGTTCTGGTGTACAACGGTGGCCACCAGCCTTGAGGACACAAAGGACTCCATAATCACGTTCTCAGTGATGAATGGGAGAATGACCCTCTCCCTGAATTACCAAACCTTTATCAAGGCCACATGTCTTGATTTCGCTGAGAACTTCGACCCTCAGCCCACTGATGCAGAAGTAAAGGCCGAATTGCTTTTACTAGGGCCACATGATGTAAAAAATCCTGAAGTGGCCCCAGGAACCTTATTGGGCAAAGCACCAATAATAAAGACCTGGTTTCCTGCTGTCTGGAGGATCCTGATGACTTTTGTCATTCAGGTCCTTGGTGGCAATAAATCCTCCACTGAGCAATTGAACACATCACAATAAATGATTGTGTTCAGCCTCTTGGAGGGTAGAAAAATAGATGTTGGAGAGATAATCTTCAAATACCTCGTAGCCAAGCTATCAGGGAAGTCTAGGCAAAGACACATGTCTTACCCTAGATTCATTTTCTGTGTGCTTCAGGATTTACTAGGCTCCGAGTATATCAGGCCAAACGTCCATGGATCCAACCCTGACGTCTTACACAAGGCTAATTACTCGAGAGACCTAAATAAGGTCACACCAGTCCCCCTAACCACCTACATGCTGATGGTTATTCAGGGGGCAAATGCTGTCTCACCAGCGCCTTCTCCTACAAAGAAGGAGAAGAAGAAGAAGGCAGGTTCCAGGAAGGTGGTTAAACCTAAACCATTCGCCACTGAGACTTCTGCCTCAGAGCCTAAAGAAAGGCAACCAACGACCAAGACCTCTGAGACACCCACTACTGAGACCCTCTTAACCGTAAAACAAACGCCAACGGAGGGTACTAAGAAATCATCATCAGTGTCCTCGGGCAAACCCTCTCCTCAAGACTCTACTGACAAATACAAGTCAGTGGGGTCAGGACTCATCCAACCCTCACATCCCGATGAAGGCACTCGTAAATTATCACCTTTACCTAAGGGAGTACAGGGTCCTATACCCTCAGTAGAGCAGCACTACTCTGCTGGGAAGGGGACCTACACCCAATCACGTCTCGTTCATGGCTCTGAGAAATCACACTCAGAGTCTCAGGGAGTACTGGCCTCTAAACCTTCATTAGGGCAGCACAACCTTGGTGGAAAGGGGGGCCTCACCATCTCACATCCTGTTTACGGTCTTGAGAAATCACACTCAGGATTTCAGGGAGAAACGGTCCCTAAATCCTCGTCAGGGCAGTACAACCCTGATGAGAAGGGGTACCTCAACCAATCATTTCCTAGTGATAGTACTGGAAAACACCCGCTAGTCTTTGAAGGCACCCAGGGGGACAAAGACTCAGAGGGATTCAAACCACCCGCTGATACAGAACCCAAAACCCCTCATGGCGGATCCAGTCACTTGAGACTGACTCCACGGTCCAGGCTGAGAAAACCCACTCAGTTCACCTGGAGGGGTCATAACCTGGCCACAACGAAGGCGAGCCCTCTCTTGAGGGGGAGCCGGATTCAGCCAAGGTTCCTACTCTTGCGGATATTCAGACTCTCATAAATGAAGAATCCGATGAGGAGATGGTAGGTTTTGGGGACAAAGAAATTTTTGGTGTTGGGGAGGAAATGGAGACTGACACATACACTTCTCCTCCGCACACTGAACAACCATCTCCTCCTCCTGGGGATCAACCAGAACCTCTAACACAACCATCAAAATCATCATCAGGTCACTCATCTGCTCCTGCTACTCCCGAATACCTGTAGAAGTATGATAATGTTCTTCCTCTCACGGAAAGGCAACTAGTGAAGTTCATCCGCAAGGCCAATCATGCCCTCTTCCGAGAGATCACTGAAGAACAATGGGACCAGCATACTAAAGCGGCAGTCTCCTATGCCGACTTCAGGGCTACTGTTGAAGCATCTCAGGCTAAACTGAGGACATCCCTGGACAATCTAGGTTCTGCCCAAGACATGCAGTTCTCAAATGTATTAAAGGCTCTTGACTCCGTTC
Source organism: Artemisia tridentata subsp. tridentata (assembly GCA_021014915.2). Classification (NCBI taxonomy): domain Eukaryota; kingdom Viridiplantae; phylum Streptophyta; class Magnoliopsida; order Asterales; family Asteraceae; genus Artemisia; species Artemisia tridentata. The sequence continues at coordinate 161,304,968 of CP139509.1, forward strand.
AAGACGAACTAAAGGATGATCCTACCCTGATGACCAAGCTGACTGAGTACATGGACACTCAGAAGACCACCTCAACCAACATTACCAAACTGCTCAAGCTCCTGAAAGAGGTGGATCTTAAACCACTAAGGTCTCAGCAAGATTCAATTCAACAGTTAGTCGCTAGCTCCCAAGAGTGCCTGACAAAGATATCCTCAACGTTTGATCAGCTCTCCAACAAACATAATGAGCTGATCAACCATTATACCACCAAAGTCACTGAACTCGCAATAGCTCAGGCTACAATGGCGGAAGACCTCTCCGCCCTGAAGAATGAGACCTCAGATGTCAAGAAAATGGTCTCCAATATTCTATCTATTCTTCAGGCCTCTCCGGTTACCCCACCTCCTCAGTCAACAAATGCCTTTACTGAAGCACTAGCATCTGTTGAGGGGGAGAAACTTGATGATCCTACTCCTGAACCTTCATCTTCAGCACTAGTTGTTGCTACAATCCCTGTTCAACCTGAAGCAATAGCAACAGAAGTTCCTGAGTCCTCCACCAGTCAACCCCCTCCCACTGACAAAGGGAAGGGAATCATGGTGACTGAAGATCCTCCTCAATCACAACTGGTGAAAGCATCAATAGAAAGGCGTCCTGATCCAGGCTCGCCGTTTTGGATCACCTTAGATGATGGGAGCAAATTCTTTGAAACTCCGCAGGAAGTGGCCGAAGTCCTGGATGAACAGGACAAAAGAAAGGCTGAGAAAAAGGATGACTAACTCAACAGACCAGTAATTGTTGAAGTTGCCAAGGAGGTAATAAAGGAAACTGATCAGGTCATCAAGGGGGAAGAATTCCTCAAGCTTCAGGCCGACCGCATTAGGGAACACAATCAGCATGTCAGGCTTAAAGATGAAAAGAGGAAGAAAACCTATGAGAGGTATATGTGGCCCATGACGAAGACAAAAGGGGAGGCACCATAACAAACATGACCATTCACATGACCAAGCCCATAAGCATAACGGTTCACAGGGGGCCAAGAAAGTCTGAGGTAAACAAACCCTTCAAGTTCTCAGACTATGGGCTAAGGGAATGGGACATGATGATGCCCATCCTAAGGAAGAAGCAAGGCAAGATTGATCCTAGCCTTCTAGCTACCCTGAACTCCAAATAGCTTTCTTGTATATTCAGTATGAGAAGAAGCCTATTTGCTCACTCATAACTGATCGAAACACTTAGGCATAATTTATATCCAAATAGGGGGAGATTGTTGGGTCCGTCAGTACCCAAGCGTCCTGAAAACAGGATTTGGACACAAATTAGCCAAGTGTTAATCAACCTTAAACACTCTCAAGTAACTGAGTGAACAGTCACTCAGTGAGTTACCTTCAGGATGCTTAAGACGAGTCTAAGAAGAAAGATTCACTACTCAGTGAGGCGGAACTCCCTGAGTGTCACTTAAGCCAAAGAAGAAGGTAATGGGTTCAGTGAGTATTTGAAAAGAACTCACTGAACCCCAGTCTTCTCAACAACTATGATGATTGAAGACTGAAGACCTAGACTAAAGAATCTGAAGTCTGAAAGAAAGGCGGGATTAGGCGGGAAGAGTTTGAAAAGATGAGAAGTCTTATCGGGCCGAAAGCAAACCTTCCCTAAAACGGCTTAAAGTCAAGATGTGTCATAGCTGACACTCGGAAAGAACTTTTAGCTTATTCCCAATGCAGATTCTTGGAAATGACAAATATTGTTTGTATTTGTCAAACTAGCTAGGTTATTCCTTTTGTACTTCTAGAAGGTGCTCTTTTATATTTATGTATAAATAGGAACAGATGTGAGAAAAGTGGAAAAGTTTTTGTGCATTAAAAGCTTAGACTTTTATAAAACCACTTTTCTCCTCCAAAGAGTAACCAAGTCCCTGAGATAGCTCAGTGGGTCATTATTTTTACCACTCAAGAATAACTTGAGTTTAGAGAGGAGAACACACCATACCTTGTCTATTCGATCCCAAGTGTTTATTCCGCAAACACTTGGGTAATAGATTCTTTTGATTAATTTCTAATAAGAATTTAAACGTTGAAAAACTTGTGTTTTTTATCTTTACGTTTTACTTATCGGTTATAATTAATCAATACGTTAATTCAGTCATGGAACACAATTAGATTAACTTTGTAGTTACTTCTACTTGTGTAACGGGAACAACAAAGAAGGTGAGTCTGTTGACAGCACTAAGTATAGGGGTATGATAGTTAGTTTATTATACCTAACGGCAAGTAGGCCCGATATCATGTTTAGTGTCTGCCTTTGTGCTCGCTTCCAAGAGGATCCCAAAACCGCTCATCTTGAAGCGGTTAAGCGTATCTTGCAATACATTAAAGGCACTATACACTTGGGATTGTATTATCCTAAGGGGACCAGTGTAGAAACTATTGTCTACACCGACTCTGATCATGCGGGAGATTATGTGGATCAAAAAAGCACGAGTGGCGTTTGTACCTTCATGGGTTGATGTCTAACTTCTTGGTTCTCCAAGAAACAAACTGCTATTGCTATCTTCACGACCGAAGTCGAATACGTAAGTGCCGGAAAGGCATTTAAGCAAGCACTATGGATGAAACAAGCTCAATTCGACTACGAAATCTATCTCGACGACATCCCGATTATGTATGACAACAAAGGTGCTATTGAATTGAGCAAAAACCTCTTTCAACACTCTCGTACTAAACACATCAAAATTCGTCACCACTTCCTTCGCAATAACATCCAAAAAGGAGATATTTCTGTTGAGAAAGTTCCCTCTCAAGACAATATCGCCGACATCTTAACCAAACCTCTCAAACGATAATCCATCAACTATCTACGTCTAGGTCTAGGAATGATGGAACACATCTCGTAAATCTTATCTTATGACTATCTAAATACTTCATTGGAAATATTAAAGTCATCACTCGTATCCCTTTAATGACTACTTACATATTTCCTTGGAAATATTAAAGTCATCTCTTCTCGTCTAATCTCGTTCATCTCGTAAAAAGAATTTATTAGGTATAAATTCTCTCCTCGTGTCATAAATCTCACTTAATCAGTGAGATTTATTCATCAAAAATCAAAACAGGACAAAAATTCGTCCCAGCAGGCCACGGCACCACTAAATTTAGTGGTACCGTGGATCTGATACAGCCCGTATTTCAGTTCTCCTTCCCTCACTATTCACTTTCAAACTTTCCAAACTCCTGCCATTGCTGTCAAAACCAGACCTCACAACCCAAATTCAGTTACACTCTTTCAAAATCAAATTCGATGCATTAATTTTCAAAATTATCAACCACTACTACTTTCACAACATCAATTGTAAGTCATTTAACTCTAATTTTATTTAATTTTGAGTCTAGGGTTTGTTCATACACACAAATTTGAATTGGGGCTTTTCAGTTTTTATGCAATTAGGACTAGGATAAGACAATGTATAACCATCATGATTTCCTCAACGTATGATTTGCATAAACCCACCTATATCATACGTTTTGGTCCAAATTTTGCTTATGTAATTCGAATTAGATTAAATATTTTTAAGAGGAATCATGTCTAGGATACTTGAAATTGAATTATGAGTCATTAACACTCAAGATTTTTAACGCTTGGCGCCAAAACATTGAAGTCGCCAAACACCCCAATTCCACTACTTTCGAAAATTTTCACGAAACTAGGATCATGAAACATTTTTCGTGCATTGTTGATACAAACTAAAAACGTTTTCCCATGCATACATGATCTCACGTATATTGATCGAATTACATAACTTATATGTATTTTTCGACATATTCGTTTGAGCAAAAGTAAAGTTAGGAGCGTTAGGGTAATCTCATTATTTTTACTTTGGAGTCGAGATTATCGCACCTCCACATTGTTTGCATATAGACACACACTAGGCACATATCTTCAAAACAATTATTCTCAATATTAATTTTTAATAAATTTTTCATATGTAACAAAATGTCTCACGAGTATGATTTTGATCATCTTCTAACCGACTCCTACACTCCTGATATTTCTCGTGAACCAACCACACCCGGAAGTCACATTCGTGCCTATGTTAACCTTGAAACTCATCCTTTTCATGAAGGTCGAATTGTTGACCCCTCTTTAATTTATCATAGGGATATCAATACCACATTTCGTACTATCGGATTCGATTGCTTGCTTCACATCAATGAGAACATTTGTCCTCGTTTTGTGTTAGAATTATTCTGACAAATTGAACTCGTACGTAACGAGGATCAATCTTTGTCACTTTGGTTTTGGATCCGAAACTTCAAGTTTGTCTTAACTCTTGAGCAATTTGCTCAAATTCTCCGAATTTCCAATCATGGAAAATGTGCCTATACAGAAGATTGGTGTCTTGAGTCTCTCTTCAACTATCGAGAAGAGAATAATCCGTATTTTTCCTACATACCCTCTCCAACTGAACTTACCAAACTCATCTGTACTCATAAGTACTTTCCTTACCTAGATCCAACGAAAATTCATTTGGAAGAGGTTCATTATGAACTGATCTCTTGGGCAGTCATCTTGCGATAAAAAATTCTCAGTCTAAAAGGAAATCGTGAGCAACTTCCGGCGTGTTTTGCTCATATGATTTAGTGTCTTCATACTCAACAACCGTACAATCTTGCCTACTTCTTCGGTAAGCGAATTGTACATCTCAAGGGTAACAAAAATAAATTGATACCCTATGGGATGTTCCTGACTCGCCTTTATCACCACTTCATGAACTTTCATCCATACCTTCGTGGTCCTTAATACTCACTCTTCAATCCCGTCATGGAACCCCTTAATGAGTCATATATCTCATCCATCCTCATTTCTGAATCTTCCACCAACTATGCTCCCTTTGATGATCTGAATCATGAGGAAGAGGTGCAAGCTCAAGTCGAGAGTGTGATGAAATGGGAGCAAGTTTAAATCATTCTTAAGAAGCCACATCACGAGTAGTTAGGGGGGGATTAGTACTTCTATCTTATATTAGCATTTATCTATGGTAAATTATATTAGGGCTTAATACTCCTAACTATCTTGCATGCTTGACTTTTGTTCTATCACCTTGCATGATTTTAAATTATGTGATTCTTGGATGATAGCTTATTTTGTCCTTTTTGATTGCATGCTTATAGCTTATTTTAGATAGGTGCATGTTAATCTTTAATTGCTAGGAGTAGCTAAATATGGGATATATTTGGCAAATTAATCTTTAGTGGTTTGAGGCACGAACATTTCCTGCAAATAGTCCTCCTAGAATAGGCAGCACAGGAAAATTCGTGACTCCCACGTCATTGTACCATTAAATAGGCCACGGTACCGTGTGGTATTTAGTGGTACCGTGCCCTTGTTTGACGAATTTTCACTGTTTCCTCTAGATCCCTGCATCCCTAACCTTAAACCTGCAATATTTTGCAAACTCTCATGCACCCTAAGATTCCCTCACTACACCATATGACACTTCCACCAACTTTAATTCAAATCCCACAACTCTTGCCTATTTGAAGCCTCACTATTGCAAGCATCTCTTGCATCTCATCTTCAACCATCCATTACACATTCACCATGTCTTCCACTCAAGCTTCGCCAACTCATATCTCCAAGAAACCTAGGATTACCGACCAAACAAAATAACATTTAAACCGCCACAACCACAAGCCGCCATGTTCATTGATTTAACCAATGAAAATGATGATGAGGAAGTTAGCACACCACCTTCCCAAAGCACTCCTTGCTCTCCCACACCACCAAATTCTCCATCAAAGACTTCTTCCAATGGAACTACCTCATCTTCCTCCTCATCCTTTGGCAATCGTCTATCCTCTATATGGATATGTCATTCTCCCTATCACCTATTACTCCATTGGATTATGCTATGCCAACTCCATCACCACCATACTCACCACCACCTCCATCTCCAATCATGGGCCAACCTATTCAACTTCACCCGGTTGATGCACATAATGCAAATTGCCTATGTTGTCTTCATAATCGTAACCTCATCTTCTCTTTGAGAGATGAACTTCACTTCATGTTCTCTTATGTTGAACATCTCTTAACACCCCCACAACCTCCAATCATGTCACCATCTCCACCAACCAATAGCCCATTCAACTAAACATATTGATGTTTAGTTTTCAAGAATAAATGATTAAGAATCCCTTTTGGACTAGAAGCAAATCTTAGGGCCTCTATGAATGCATGGGCTTATATTATGGTTAGCTTATATTTTCATGTCTTGGCTACTTAGCCCTTTTATTTTATTTATTGGATATTTGTCTTGGTTGCTACATGTTAGATATTGTATATGTGTCATCTAACCTTGTTTTGTAGCAAGTACCATTGCTCGATTCCTTGGTGTCCTCCAAATGAGGGGGAGTATACATCAAGGGGGAGCCTTTGCGATCTTTTTGCTTCGACAAAAAGGGGGAGAAATGGGATATAAATTCGTACTAAAAACTTGTTAAAATTAATCTTTCATTTCAAATGAGTTTATGTTTTGTCATCATCAAAAAGGGGGAGATTGTTGATACAAATAATGTCTAAAAACGTTATCTCTATCTTTCGATATCCTTACGTTTTGAAGATAACAAAATGTAAAAACACTTCACGTCAAAATTAACGTAAACAAGTTTTTAGTCGAAATATCCCGTTTCTACGTAAATCACTCTAGGTAAGAACAAACAAATTTACAACTTGACAAATGATCAAAGAAGTGAATTTGTGTTCCAAACTTCACATTTTTAATGTGAAAAAACATTTTTTCAACAATATACTTTACAAATTATTTTTGAATTATAAATAAAATATTTTAATTGAAAAAATAAGTTTAAAATTTATAACAGCTATTTCCCCCAAAATCAGCTTTTAACTTCCCCAAATAAACTTTCACCACTAAAAACAAAAACAGGAGCGTTTTTGTCTGGCACGGTACCACTAAATTTAGTGGTACCGTCGGGTATTTAGTGGTGTCGTCCCCCTGTAACGGACAAATTTTCTTTGCCTATAAATACCAGTCCACTTCACAGTTTTTGGGCATCCTTTTTCACACAAAACTTTCTGAGTTTAATCCCCTATTCACACTTACATTTCCTTGATCATTTAGATAGTTTTCTTTTGTTTAAGAGTGATTCTTTCATCCAACCAAAGATCACATTCATTCATCTATTAGTCCAAGAGAAGAACACAAAGTATCAAGAAGATACAAGGCGTTAGAGTCATTGTGTAGTGCACTTGCATTACTTGTAGTTTACTTATTGTATCTTGTCATACATCAAGTTGTCATTGTGTTGTTTAGTTATCTAGTGTGGATCATTGTGATCGTGTAGAGATCGTGTGGATCTTGTGTCGATTGTGTAGAGAGTGTCTAGATCAAGTGGATCTAAAGTAGAGTGTGTGGATCGTGTGATTAGTAAGGATCGATCTTGAGTGAGATTGGTACTAGCTAGATTAGTACTCGACATTTAGCTTAGTGTCAGAAATTGTGATAAGTGACCTTGTACGGTTTTCTCCGCCTGAAGGGAGCTTGTTGACATAGTACTTAGAACTCTCGAGTTGGGTACTCGGGGAGTGAAGTTGGGCGAAGAAGAGCTTCGTTGCCGAACCACTATAAATATCGTTATCTCGGTTTGATCTTTCCATTTCTACTCTTTATATTTATTGTTTAGACTTGATAGTATAGATAAGCTTTCATATTGGTGTTGGTTGATTTCACAAATAATTGAATCAAAGTTTTTCACAAGTAAACTTTTATAACTAACGACAAACCGGTAAAACTATTCAACCTCCCCCCCTTCTAGTTTTCCACAGGTTAAAAACGGATCCATAACGAATAAGATACGTTAGTTTTAAGATTAACAACGAAAACTAATTTTCTGAAAATATTGTTTGTTGTCAGAATTTTTCAAAGAACAAAACCGGACTTTAAAGGATAACTAGACTAGCCGAGGCCTTAAAAACACATTAATATACTTAAATTCCTTCGCGGGGATAGGTAGAACTTAGAAAACGGACTTAAAACGAACAAATTATGGCTTTCCGAAATTCTGGACGAAACTTGTATTTTTGACAGCTTGTATGGAATTAGTAAAAGCTGATGGAAACTTTAAGAATGAAATTTGGACACTTTAGAAGCATTTTTAGCCAAAACGACTTGAAAGAAAATGATAGAATCTCGTATATATTTGTTAAGCACGTTAGGAGATTTCTAGATCACTAAATAACGAGAAAACTATGGATAAAATACGAAATGCTGAAAATATATAATTACTTTCACTATTCACAGCTTTTCGTTAAAAGTTGTCGAAAAATGTTTTTGGAACATTTTAAGTGGTTTAGAGTCAAAAGGAACTAAAACGGGCTATATCAAATATGTAGTATTTTACGTACACACCACTATGGAGTCGGAAGTTTTCAAATAAATGATTAATGAGATGTTTTACATTAAGGACTTGAATACTTGTAAAACATATAGTTGGTTTCAATGATTTTCAATAAATGATATACTTCGGCGAAATTATATTTTTTCTACTAAATTACGTTACAAACATATATGGGAGATAAACTATTTTATAAAATGCATACATTACACATTACCTTATCCTAAGACAACTTATATATTCTAGGTTGCCGTAGAGTTTCACACGTGTGAAAACTCATTTCATTTCCTGATATCTCAATTTTCATTGATTACCTTCGGTGAGTTTTATAGCCCCGATTTTTACATTGTTTGTATCTTATTTTAAAACCTTCGGGGTGGGAATACATTGCTTATTTTTCGGACGCAAGTACTAAAACTGTTACATTCCCTAAGTTACCGTTATGCCATTAAAGTCCCCATGAATCATGAACCGTTAATTACTTGTAAGCGCGGATGCTATGAATAGATCTATTTGGGTTAACACCCCCGTCCGAGTTGGTCGCGCCAACCTGTCAAACGGACGCATATCATTCGGATTATTTCCGAGTGTCTAGGAAACACTTAGTTGGGGCATTGATTATTATTATGCTTGATTGCATACCATTTCGTTGAGCTTCAGGGTCATGAGCTTAGGGCACTGTATATTATTTTTGGCTATGACGTTATATTTGTTGTAATTGTCATGCTTCTGAAATCTTATGGTCCGCACCTTACTTTTTTACTTAAACCTATGAACTCACCAACAATTATGTTGACTTTTTAGCGTGTATTCTTAGGTAACTAGACGGTAATAATCAATTTATGTATGGAGCATACTAGAGTCACGTTTTGGACCGCACATCATGATGAAGATTTCTTTGCATTACTTAGCGTTTGGTTATGTATTAAAATCTTACATTTGAGGGTGAACTCTGAACTTAATGCTTTTATAAACGTTTATGTTTAAATCAAATGCTTGTTTTAAAATGACTCACTTAGAGGTCATTCTTTATTTCCTTGTACTTTGCTATCCAAGAACATCACGCCCTCGGAATTCTGCTGCAATCCAAATTTGGGGGTGTGACAACACTGTATTATTTGGTTTATTCTACTTACTTCAAATTAGATTTAGGCCATAAGAGTATTTTTAAAAGAAAGTGGACTCAATTCCCTTTAAATTGATAGGTGGCGCGACTCCTACGGACTTATGGTTAATTAGTTATGAATTTTTGAAGTTTGCAAAAATTTTGGACTGTGTAGACCAAGGAACCCTTTTCCAAAGGGCAAGGAACCATTCAAAGGGTTTCGTGGGATCCGTGGTCCTCTGTGACAAAATGTCACAGAATGAAAAAAAAAAATATATTCACACAGCGAAAATGTGTAGGACTTACTAGATTTGATAGTGAACATATAATACACATATTTTAACATCATTTTTACTTATGCGACTACGGAGATGATTTTTCATCAAAATTTGTAGTTATCCCGAACGCTCATTTCAAAACCGTATTTTTCGTACATTTGCTCTAAGCACCTAATTTGACACTTACAAATTCTTTTAAGAAATATTTTCGTTTATTTTTCAAGGACACCTTCAAGCGTGTATACAAATTAACATTTAACAACAAAATTTCTAAGTATAATTAGCGAAACATTTTTCATATTATATTCCGCTTCAATGGTAATTTGATACATGGATCGTACTCCATTTTAAAAACCATTTGTTTTGAAAATAAGAGCCACGAGGCTTTGATACCAATTGTGAAAACGTAGAGGGGGGGGGGGTGAATACGTTACCGTTTAAAAACTTTAAATCTTTTGTATCAAATATACAATCAAGCTTGCCATTATATGAAAAATGTCAATTATAGTCTTATGACTAATACAAAGCATATAGTAAAACAAGTTGTCACACAAGCATAAACATCAATCCACAACACAAACAATATTATGGTGCAAGTATAAAAGTAAAGCAATAAGTAAAGGAAAGTGCAAACCGGACACGATGATTTATAGTGGTTCGGTCACGGAGCTCCTCTCCGCCCTACTCCACTCCCCGAGTACCCAACTCGAGAGTTACTTCACTAAATCAACAAGCTCCCTTCTTGGTGGAGAAAACCTTACAAACGTCGCTTACACTTTTTTCGGTACAAATCTAAATATTGGGTTCTAGTTCAAGGTAGAACCAATCTGATGTCGCCTATACAATATTTCCGACACTAAGCTAGATGTCGAGTCCTTCAGGTACAACCAAACCCGCTATGTTTTATGGCCCAACATAACAAACCTTGTGTTTTATGAAACAAATACATAAACCATCTAATCTATTTTGGTGAATATATTGTGATGATACAATGATGTTTACAATGATGATCCATGACACAAAATGTCTAATGGATATGAATGATTAATCTAAATGAACTTCCATTGATAAGATGCCTTCAATGGATGAAGACCACTAGTTCCTTAAGCTTGTTGTGATAGATCTTCATATATGTATGCTTGTGGTGGATGATGACTCAAGATCTCTGAGCTTGCTTCACAGGATCATTTTGGGAGTATGCTTACAATATAATAAAAGTTAGAAGCATTATGATCATGATAATGAGGGTGATTAATGTATGTTATTACTAATCTAAATGTATGAAAACATAGTAGAGAGAATGTGTGTTCAAGTGGTTAAGAAATGAGTGAACAATAGGCTGCTATTTATAGCCAACAAGCTCAGCAACCCGCGGATCACACGGAACCAAAAAATTGGTTCCGTCCTTGTTATTTTTTGGTTTCGTGGGTAACTGACACAATATCTACAAAATCTTGTTTAAATCTTTTTAAAATCTTTCACAATCTTTCCAAGATATCTTTTGTCAAATTTTTTCAAAATATATTTTGTGATCTTTAGAGATTTATATGACACTACGCATGAGGTAATAAAAAAGTGTTTTCCTTTTAATGAAAAATACATTTAAACAAATGTATATACTTACTTAAAAAGGTAAGTTACTTGTATATGAAAAAATGTTAGTAGCCTTTTGTAAATAAAATATCTAGTGAAGTGCTTGTAAAAAAAATGTAGTTTGCCAGGTGTAAGTAAACTTTAGTATTTGTATGAATATTATAGTTAGTTTACTTGTACAAATAAAAGTATATATTTGTTTGACATTTTACAAAAGATGTATTTGTATAAAAATACTTGTGAATGCAAAATGTAAAATGAGGTTCGAAATAGAATGGTTAACCTATTAAAAATACTTAGTGACTCTAAACGTATTTTAAACATTCTAAATGATTTGTTAAGGGGTTTGATAATAATGCCACATAACAAACATGTACGAACCTGTGTTGTAGCATACGAGCACTTGAGACGTTGAGAGGTGTTGAATGTATGTTGAGACAAAATATGATTACGAGCAACTTGTACATTTTACGTTATGTATCAAGTTACATGTTTGTCATCAATCAAAACATACGAGACTGTATAGATTAAATATCGTAATATTTGTTAATATTGTAATATTTGCACTAACAAAGTGTATAGCTATGGATATGATTTTCGGATAATGCTGAATTTTCGGTTAAGTGTATAGCTATGGATATGATTTTTGCATAGGTGCAGTTTGGATCCATGAATACGGAAATGTAGTCAGCAGTTTGCAAGGTGAATAGGTTTGGCTATGTTTTTGCTATGTAGTTTTTGTCTGTCTCGTACCTAAGTGATTCATTTTGACAAAATTTAGTCAAACTAGTCACAAAACACAAACAAGTCAAATAAGTCACAAACACCTAAAACAAACCATAAATAAGTTAAATATTAGCATTTTCCACCTAAGTGGACTTAGAAAATTGCCACAAAAGTGGACTTTTAAGTTTACATGTATAAGGACTTAGAAAATTTCCACGGGTGTTGACTTTGATGTTAGCCACTTATATGGACTTACATTACATACATTGTACTTAAACACATAATTGTCTTGAAGTTGAAACATGATTACAGAAAAGCCCATTTACTTTTGTTGGTCCATACGGTTTGGGCAAGTGACAATAACGAACGTACATTGAGAAAATCGACATCTTTTACTCAAGACCACTTGTTCTACTAATAACACCATTTGTACTTTTCAACATGTATAAATATTATTAGAAATGAATTAAATATTTACAGTGGAATAGCTCTCGGTAAAACTATTCCGGTTGATGATAAATGAAACACTCCTATTAGAACGACTACTCGCAGCTAGCTTTGCTTAGTTCCTTCCTAGGAGAGGGGATCCTATCAACTTTAATGTTAGGTATTACTTTATGTGTTTGTTTAGAACCCTACTTATCCCGGTCACAAAGTTTCGTTTAAATAGGAAGGAAAATATTGTGGATGCACATGGGTATAGTAGTTCGCCGACTTTGGAGTAGATAACATGTGCCTAGTATACTAGGTTGAGTGTGCTTTGGTATTCTAATGCTGCCAACCTTTTGTACCCAAGATCTTACTTTATCGTCCTTCGATAAGACCTTACGCTTATTTTCCCAACAAGTTTCCCGTCCATTCATCAAAGACTAAGTTTCTCTTTCAGAGATAAGTCTTTAGGATCAAAGAGATATTTGTTAGATCTCAGTGCCTCTGGTGTTGATTGTTGCTCCTTATACTTTACTCCCTGACACCGCATCAGTTTTGTAAAGTGTTTCTTCAGTTGGTCTTCGACTTCCCTGAAGCTTGGTTGCTGATTGTGCTTTATACAACTCTCACATATTTCTTATATCAGTGAGTTTACATCCACTGATGATCATAAGTGAGGTACCATTCACTGATAACCATCAGGGTGTACTCTTTAACAACCATGAGGGAGTAACACTTTCTGATAACCATCAGAGAGTAAGACCTTTGATTTCCATCAGAGGGTGACTTACTCTCTGATCCTTATCAGTGAGTGATGTTCTCCCTGATTTATATCATAGACTTAATAAATTAGGCTATTTCATATTTAAATAATGTCAGAGACAATTGTGTCAAAAATCAGACCCAACAACTTTCATTAGCCTGAATTGATTGTATTGGTATAACATTAGGCATTTCTCTTCCAACAACATGATCATGTTTGCAGGTCAATATACTATGTTTGCAGGGCAATATAATATGTTTGCAGCCACAATGGCCATTTTACATGTTATTCATTCCTTATTTACCTGAGCCTCATCCTTATATTTGTTTGTTTCATTGGTCTACAAAGTGCTGAAAAGGATCTGAAAAACCCATCGGCATGTGTTATCGCCTGTTGCCCATAAACGACGTCGTTTTGAGAGAAACCGTTATTTTTAAGCCATTATACAAATCCCGACTATTTATGCTTTGATGTTTTATACTTTTATGAATTAAGCTGCCACTAATTACCTACTAGTTCTAGAGAGAGAAAGATCTAATGATAAAATAAGAGAGAATTTCTCTTACACTTTTCCAACACATACCTCTCAAATGAGAGGATTACAATATTTATAGTCTCCCATAACACAAGGGAAGGGAAGTGTGTCGACTTTACATTTTTCACTAATTCAACATTAACGTAAATACTCATTCTAAACTAGACGGCACACTTCTACTATCCTGTAGACTATATTTTTACGATTCTAACGAGCTATTACATGACATATTACAAGACTCATTGACTCGATGATGATCGTCACTTTAAGCATACCCAACAATCTCCCCCTAAGGAACGATCATTGAGATCTTTCTTTGATTACATTTATGATCATCACTTTTGCATTTCCAACAATCTCCCCCTAAGGGGTGATCATAGAGATTCTCATTCTGTGACATGTGGGTTATGATTCCATCAATAGAAATGGATGATCATTAAACTTCTTTGTTGTTTGTTGTCTTGAACTTTGAGTCTTCGTGTAACAGCTTTGCTAGATTCTTTGTTCCAATCATGCTTTGTGATATTATAACCTGAATTGACTAAGACTTGTAATTCCATGAAACATGATCCTAACAATCTCCCCCAAAGTCTTGGTCATCAAGGTTGCTTGACGTCGTCTTTTCTTCTTTTCGCTTTGACGTCTTCAAAATCTTTGATCTTTGTTCTTGATAGTGATGTGATATTATATGGTGATGGACTGCCGTATTCCAACGATCTTTTGATACTGGTGTCTTCGTGTCCTCTCCATCATGTTCATATGACTTGTGACTTACGTTCTTCAATCTTGTTCTCACTTCTTCAATCTTTAACATATGAAAGGTTGTAGTGCTCGAATCTTTAGACTTTTCTTTAATAATTCTGAACTTTTTTGATATTTCTGAGTCTTTGTGAGAATTTCTCTTTTAGATATGAGCATGATGGAGTTTTGATGGTGGCTGAACTCCAGGTCTCCAAGCTCCGCAGCAACAACAGCACGAACCAACCGGTACTTACAGGCTCAGACTTGAGATCATCAACAGCTTAGAGGGACAAGAAGATCGGCTATGGGCCTTAGAAACCTAATCCAAAGCCAACTTGTGCTCCAAGATTTCCAAGTCTATAAATACAAGACCTAGGGTTAATTGTTTCTTAACTCTTGCACTCTTCCTATAACCCTAAAGTCTTGTTCTTCTTCTTCTTTGTCTAGATCGATCCACATATCCCTTTGGGATTGCCGATCCAAGTTTTTTATTAAGCAAAAATTGTTTTGGTTAATTTGTGTTCTATTACTAGCATAATCTTTAATTCGGCTATAGTATGTGTGTACAAGATCGTGAATATAAACTCATTATATTTTATAATCTTGGATTGAGATACAAAAAGATAAGGGGTATCTCGTTAATCCGTTTGTTAAAGATTTGAAGAAGATTTGAAGGTTTGATTCTTCTTCTTGCTAGAATCAAAGGTACGCATTTCTTTTATATTCAGTTAATTAATTACATGTATTTGATTCTTACGCTTCCGCTATGTGCTTTGATGATGTTTATATTCATTTATATAATTGTTATGGTACTTAAATTCCAACAGTGGCATCAAGAGCCGTTAATACTATGTAATTAATTACTGAAATACATAAAAAATTGAATCCTTGATTGATTATTGCATGCTTTAAGGTTTCTAGGTTTTAATTTTTTGAAACCCTAATTTTTTTTACTGTTCATCAGACACTGGTATGTGCTTAAACACATACCTTTTCTTGACCAAATTAAGACCTAAACGACCAAAAACTTACCATAAATGCCAAAGATATTGTGTTTTTGTGTTTGTTTCTATGCAGGTGTGGATATCATGAAATATGAACAAAATCAAGCCAAAACCAAGAAAACGAGCACGAGATTTGGAAAAGGTCAAAAAAACCGAAGCCGGGGAAGCAAATGATCAAAGTTTATTCTCAAAAAGTCACCAAAGATCCTTGAAAAATCAAAATATCACAAGAATGGCCCTTGAATTTATTTTGGAAAAATGGCTGAAGTGGTCCCTTAAATTTCAAAAGTTACACATTTGGTCCCTTAATATTACCTAAAATTCCTAAAACACAAAAATAACTATAATCCAGATTTTAGTTTAAATCAAGCCCAGCCCACAAATAAACCCACCACCTCTTAAATAACCCACAGCCCACCTTTGTATCTTAAACCCACACCCAAACCCATGATCCGACCCAAACCATAACCCGGTCAACCACAATTACTATTAGTCACAAAAAAAAAGAAGAAGATACCCACCCCTTTTTTACCCCCGTACACCTTTTTCCCCAAATTTTACCATAAACCCTAATTACCCCGTCCCAAAATTGACCGCAATTAAGGGTACTATTGTACTTCACCCTTGATTCTAGAAGAAGCCTGACATGTCAGACTGACATGTCAGCAATCCCAGGGCAAATCAAGGCATGTGATTGGTTAATGGTACGTGGAGATATGATCCAAGGGCTGAGGTTGATAGAGTGATGTCCAAGAGTGATCTAATGGATGAAAACGATTCAAAGAAGCACAAAGAGGTGCGGATTGATGACATGACAAGCCCTAGAAGCATCAAGCTCGACTATAAATAGCCCTCCCCCCTCCTCAGATGATTATGTAGTTTTAGAGTCAAGCTATGCTGTTATTTTGTTTTCTGATTGTATTCTCAAGTTTTAAAATAGTGTAATCAAGCTTTGTTAATAAAATTTTAGTTTTCCTCTTTAATCCGATTTGCTTATTTACTCTTATTCTCATTTAAAGTCGTTAGTTAAGTTCTTTTACTAATTTATAAGTTGTTTCTACTTTAGTTTAAGCTTTTCAATCATTTGTTTTCATTGTTATTAATCTAAATCAGAAAATCCAATAAAAATCCAAAAAATATGCTTTCAATTCTTAATCTCAGCTTCAATAAGCTGTTTTTTCAGTTAGATTAAGCTCATACTAGATTTTGTGAAGCTTATTAGGTCCTAAATCAAACTCAGTCTCAAAAATTACCAAAAGTCAACAAAAGTCAACCGTGTTGGTCAAATAAGCTGTGGAAGATAAGCTAATGATGAACTCAAATAAGTACATTTTATTACTATCATTTATCCTATTAATTTGACTTATTTTACTATATTATGTATGAGGATTGATACTTAATCGTTTACTTTTGTAATTCTCAGGTAAAAACAAGCATTTGGTGAAACTTAGCGATTTTGGACTGATTATGGAGCAAAACATGCAAGAAGTTAAGAGTCTACTGAAATGAAGAAGATCAAGACTAATCTGCTCCAGATGCGCCGCATCTCACTCATTACATACGGCGCATCTCTATTAAGATTCCACCAGATACGATCCAAGATACAAGAGGACATGCGCCGCATCTAATCATGGAGTTACGCCGCATCTTCTGGCGGTGTACGAATATTCCTGAATATTATAATCTTGGACCCCACGCGAAGTTAAGTCAATGCGCCGCATCTACTTACTAGATGCGCCGCATCTTCCCTCAGACAGAAACTATAAATACCCCAAGACCAGACGAATTTCGGGGGAATATATTAGATTCGAAGACCGAAGCAGCAGAACCCTAGGACGAATTCAGTCAAGGAGGCAGCACAAGACACACCAAACAAAGATACAAGAGCTGTAAGAAGGTGCTGCATGTGTTTAATTCATTAAGTAGTTTTGTTTTATTGTGTTAGCAAACTTTAATTCATCAGGATTGGTGGCTTGTGTAATGTGACAACGAAAGATTGCACTCCCTTTAATACTTGCTTTCCCATCAATTAAAGTTTATATGTTGATGTCTTTGGTTACTACTTATTAGTGCATTGATAACCTCTGTGTTTATTAGTGGCTTGCGGGCATTTGACTGCGAAAAATAATGTGGCTCCCACGGTTATTACTAAATTGATCACTTAGGAATAACTTTTAGACATAAGTAATCATTAAGGGTTTACTCGCCGATAAGAATAGGACCAACGAGAAAGGGTTAACTACATACACTTCATATAAAGCTATCAATAAAACAAGTGACAATCTACTTAATCATAAGGACAGCCCTCTTATTGTCTTGAGTATTTATCTGTGTACGTGTGTGCTACTTGTTGATTCGTGCCTATTGGTTTATTTTACTATTTAATTGCAAACAAATCGTGCCAGTCTCTCAGGCTGAAACCCCCTTGCGTTAGGATATTAAAATACTGATTAGAATAACGAGATAATACGTTCCACTCTTAGTGATCGACACTCTACTTACCATTATATTCATACTGACCGGGTACACTGCTCGTTAAGTGTGTGTGTTATTGATAAGTCGGCTAAATATAAATTTAAAACTTGAGTAGGCATTAAAACTGCTAAACCGCAATGACACACGCAGCACATCAGCTAACAATGGAAGAGCTTATAGATCTTTACCTAGCTTATCATTGATAAGCTAGGAGCTTGTAGCTGCCATAATTGGTGCCTCTTTTAAGTTGAGGTCCCAAGTGAGTTATATTTTTCACCTTTTAGCTTATTATTTAGCATAATCTTTTTCAGTTGGTTTCAGTGCTTATTTCTTATTGAATATTGTTTATTAGTTGATAATTTACTTAGGTAATCATAGTTTAATAAGTATCATAGTTTATAGTTGCAGTTTCTAGTTCTAAATAGCAATTTCAGTTTTTAAGGGAGTGTTTGGAATAGTGGTTGTTTAGGTTATATTAGCTAGGGTACTGTTCACTTACCATTTGTTAGGTTTTGATTGATCTTATTTGAGGTTAATTAAGCTGATTTCAGTAGAACTAAAGTTGTGTTGAATGCTTTTGATGATATGAGTTGATAGGTGCAATTATAGAATCCTAACTGCTCATTTAAGCTCCCAACAAGCTGAAGCTTATTTGGTCCAGGCCCTTTGTGATTTTAGGTGCATTCTAGTGAGTAAAGTGTAGGTTCAAAAGTTGGTAGTGATTACTTAAGTATTGAAGAAATTAGATGCCAAATTGCTCAACTGCTGCATCAGAATAGTTGCAGACCTGCACACTCAAGTCTGTTTTTCTTAGCTTTTGCTTGATCCATAACTGCTTATTTACTAGGCCTTATTGCATGATTATTGGTTTCTGAGATGTTTGTAGTATAGGCTTTAGATATCTGAGCTTAGTTTCCAGTTTAGAGTTTATTCATTAGCTTATTTTTTGACTGTAAGTAGCCTGAGTATAAGCTGTTTGAGCCTGCATCAGTTTTTGCTTCAATATTCATCTGTTCTTGGCCTCAATTAAGTGAGCACTTGATTATAAAATTTAGGCATTTTCAGTTTACAAGTAGCTTTTAGTGTAAGCTTTAAGAATCAGTTTTCAGTTTCCCTTAATTAGCTTTTGCCTAGCTTTTAGAACAGCTTAAAGTAGGCTGTCTGCTCATTTGGTTCTGTCTTATATTGTCAACTGTTCAAGTGCTTATTGGCATGATCTGAGTGCTTATTTAGTTTTTTTTAAAAGTTGTTTCAAGCTTAAATTAGTATGCTAATCTGATTTTGAGCTTTTGGAGAATTTTGGTGCTAAAGTGCTTATTCTAAGAGCTTATTTGAAACAGCTTTTTACCCAAACTGCTTATTAGGGTTCAGAAAAGTTTCAATTTCATTTTTCATAGCTTATTTATATAATTTTAGATTTTTCTGCAAAATTTCATAATTTTCTAAATCAGTTTGCTATTTTTGATCATTTAATTACTTTCTTTTAGTTTTTAATTCATAAAAAATAAATAAAAAATCAAAAAAATATAATTCTTTTTTCTAAAATTTTCTTTTAATATTTAGAATTTAGGAAAATTATTTTCAAAATTTTTGGACTTATAATTTAGAATTCCATTATTTAGGTGCGTTTTTAGATTTCGTAATGTTCATTTTTAAGTTTAAATTTTCGTTTTTAGAATCGTGTGCTTAGATTACTTGTACCCCTATCTTGATAGCTTTATTTTATTAGTTATTTCAATTTCTTAGTTTAAAAACATCAAAATATCACTCTTTTACACCATTTCACTTCACTTTTCGACACCGTTACGACAACTCGACTTCAACCTTCGTTGGGACTACGACCCGGGGAAATACATTCGTTGTAATTCCTTTGGAAAAATAAATACCTAATTGGATGAAATACATCAATTAAATGGCGCCGCTGCCGGGGAAGGCTTGAGAAGAGTTTGTTAATTTCGTTCGTTGATTCGTGTTTTGAAGACCCTTCCCTCGGAAGTTATTTGTTTTCATAACAAGAAAAATACATAAAGAAAATAAATAAAACACTTTGTCTAAAGTGTTTTAAAAAATACAAAAATAATATAACCTCACTTTTCTGAAAGTGTTGTAAACCATTCCGAATAAACAACAAAAGAGATCGTTAAGTTAAACGTTACTCGGATTATTTCTTTACTACAACCTATACACGGGGTTTAAGGAGGTCTTGACATTAAATTGTAGACCGAAAAGAGATCCATTCTTCTCTTCCGCCACGCTGCGCGTACTTTTGAAAGAAACGAGTACGGTTGATCGAACGATCACCAAAAAGATAATAATTATAATTTTTCCTTAATAAAAATCCAAAAATATTTTATTTTCAAATTTGGTTTTTCTTTTTAATTTTTTGTTTCTTTTTGGTGTATGCACACCCGTTCTTCTTCTTCTCCCAATCTTCTTTCACCTCCCTCAAATCCCGAGAGAATTATCCGTCACAATCACCGTGTTGATTTCCCAACCGTTGAGGAAATGAACAACAACGATCAACCCCCGCCGATGGGTGGTAATCAAGATCATATGCCAGCTCCCGATCTCCGAACGATGGAGGAGTTGTGCCAACCTACAATGCTTGGACGTGGTGGCCCGATTGCCCCCCTCAATATCCAAGCCGCGGATTTTGGACTTAAACACCACATGATTCAACAAGTCCAAAATTCGTGCCAATTTCACGGTTTGCCGGGTGACGATGCAAACAAACATCTTGACAAATTTATTACCGTCACCCAAAGTATGAAACACAATGGGGTCACCGATGACGCCCTTCGTCTATATCTTTTCCCATATTCCTTGACGCATCATGCCACCGCATGGTTTGATTGTCTTCCCAAGAATTCCATTCACACTTTTGATGAGATGATTTCGAAGTTCTTGGCGAAATATTTCCCACCGTCGATGGTGACGAAATTAAGGAATGAGATTAGCAATTTCCGTCAGCTTCCCGATGAATCCTTATTTGAGGCATGGGAACACTACAAACTCTCGATTGATCGGTGTCCTAACCATAATATGTTATTGGTCACCATTATAGACACATTTTATAATGGTTTGACATTACGACACCGTGATACGATTAATGCTGCAACCGGAGGTACTTTCATGAAAAGACGTCCAGAAGAGTGCTATGATCTCATTGAAAACATGACTACCCATCATAATTATTGGGATTCCTCTGCCGAGAGGAATGAGTCAACTAGAGCTGACACTTCTTCTTCTACCTCCGAGATAGCTGCTCTTTCTAAGCAAATGAATGATATGTCCACTGCTATCTTAAGGATACATCAAAGTATGAATCAGGATAACAATAATCAGCATGTTAAGGTTGTCAATCAAAGTTGTGATACTTGTGGTGGTCCACATCCGTATTTCGAGTGCCCAGCCTCCGGTGGCTACACTCAAGAGAATGTGTATGCTGCTACAGGAACCTTCAACACGGGTGGTAACGGTTACCAACCGCAAGGAGACCGTAATCTTCTCAGCTACCGTTCTAACAATTTTCTCGGACCACCCGGTTTCACCCAAAATTAAAATCAGAATGTGCAAAACCGCAATGTTCAATATAACCAAAATCAAAATCGGGCGAATCAAGGTTATCAAAACCAGGGGAATTATAACCGAGCCCCGAATCAAGGGAATTTTCAAAATCAGAATCAAGGAAATTTTAATCAGGGAAATTTTCAAAATAACGACCAGGATTTTAATCAAAACAACCGAGGGCCAAATCTTAACAATAATCAAAATCAAGGATTTGTGCAAAACCCATCACCCTCGGATGAGTTGTTAAAACAACTAATTCTTCAAAATCAGAATCAACAAAATTTCAATAAAAACCAAGAAGAGACAACTAGGTTTTTGATTAAGGAAATGACAGAAATCAGGAAGTCTTTAAATGATCGACCCTCGGGCTCTGGAACTCTTCCTAGCAACAAGATCGCTAACCCGAGGGGCGATGTTAAGGCGATCACTACAAGGAGTGGTGTATCATATGATGGACCCACGACTCCGACTACCTCTTCTTCTCTTCCTCCCAAGGTAGCCGACCGTGAGACCGAGGTGACAAAGGACACGGAACTTCCTGCTAACAACGGAAGGACCAAAGACGTCCAACCTCCGGTTGTCCAGCCGTCTGAACCAAAGATTGTTTTTGAGCCAAAAGAAACTCCCGTAAAAGCCAAGCTTCCTTATCCTTCGAGATTGAATGATCAAAAGCTCCTCGAAAAAGCTTCAAATCAAATGGAGAAATTCTTTCAAATCTTTCAAGATTTGCATTTTGATATAAGCTTCGCGGACGCTTTGCTTCTGATGCCTAAGTTTGCTTCTACCATCAAAGGTTTATTGAGTAACAAGGAAAAATTATTTGAACTAGCAAAAACTCCGCTAAATGAGAATTGCTCAGCGGTTCTCCTTAAAAAGCTCCCCGAAAAGCTTGGAGATCCCAGAAAATTTCTCATTCCATGTGAATTTCCGGGGATGGTTGAATGCTACGCCTTGGCCGATCTTGGTGCAAGCATCAACCTAATGCCGTTGTCCGTATGGAAAAAACTTTCTCTGCCCGAACTCACCCCCACTTGCATGACCCTCGAGCTTGCGGACCGGACCATAACCCATCCTAAGGGTGTAGCCGAGGATGTCTTTGTCAAGGTAGGGAAGTTCCATTTCCCCGCCGATTTTGTGGTTGTAGATTTTGATGCTGACCCCCGGGTTCCTCTAATTCTTGGAAGATCATTCCTGAGGACCGGGCGTGCTTTGATTGACGTATATGGTGAAGAAATAACGCTGCGGGTTGATAATGAAGCCTTAAATTTTAACCTAGACCGAACTTTCAAATACTCCTCCAATCACGATTCCATCTCGGTTAATCGAATCGATGTGATTGATGTTGCCTCGGAGGAGTATTCTCAAGAAATTCTTGGATTTGCCGATAAATCCTCGAGTGGCAATCCTACTCATTCTTCTCAACCTATTCTTTCTGACTCTTCCCCTTCCCTCACTCCGTTTGAGGGAAGTGATTTCATTTTGGAAGAGATCGAGGCTTTTCTTAAGAATGAATCAGTTTCACTGGAAATTGATGATTCAGACTTTGACCCGGAGGGAGACATTCTTCTCCCTGAGAAGTTACTTAACAGTGATCCGTCATCTTCTCTCCCTCCGGAAGAAATTCAAAAAGAAGAAATTAAAGAAGTTAAGCCGTCTACTGAGAATCCTCCGGAGCTCGAGCTCAAGGATTTACCTCCTCATCTCGAATATGCTTTCTTAGAAGAAACCGACAAATATCCCGTCATCATTTCTAAAGACCTTAAAGATGAGCAGAAGTCCCAACTCTTAAATGTGCTTAAGAAGCATAAGAGTGCCATCGCTTGGCAGATCTCCGATATAAAGGGCATAGACCCTCGGTTCTGTACTCACAAGATCTTGCTAGAAGATAATTTCAAACCCGCCGTCCAGCAACAGAGACGGGTTAACCCGAAAATCCATGATGTCATAAAAAAGGAAGTTATCAAACTCCTTGACGCTGGGATGATTTATCCAATTTTTGATAGCTCATGGGTTAGCCCGGTCCTCTGTGTGCCCAAAAAGGGTGGAATGACCGTTGTAACAAATGAAGAAAATGAGTTAATCCCCACACGTCTCGTCACCGGATAGAGAGTGTGTATCGATTATCAAAAACTCAATGATGCTACTCGTAAAAACCATTTCCCTCTACCATTTATGGACCAAATGCTTGAGCGTTTGCCGGGAAATGAGTTCTATTGTTTTCTCGATGGCTTTTCCAGGTATTTTCAAATACCAATTGATCCCCAAGATCAGGAAAAGACCACCTTCACTTGCCCTTATGGTACGTTTGCCTACCGACGTATGCCTTTTGGCTTATGCAATGCTCCGGGCACGTTCCAAAGGTGCATGATGGCCATATTTCACGATATGATCGAGTAGACAATGGAAGTCTTTATGGATGATTTCTCCGCCTATGGAAATTCTTTCTCATCGTGCCTCTCCCATTTAGACAAAATGCTGCAAAGGTGCGAAGACACCAATCTTGTGCTAAATTGGGAGAAGTGCCATTTTATTGTCAAAGAGGGCATTGTCCTCGGCCATAAAATTTCAAATGCCGGGATTGAGGTAGATCGAGCCAAAGTCGATGTGATCGCAAAACTACCTCATCCCACTACCGTAAAAGGAATCCGAAGTTTCCTTGGTCATGCCGGTTTCTACAGACGATTTATTCAAGACTTCTCTAAAATCGCCCGGCCTCTGACCCATCTTCTTGAAAAAGATGCTCCATTCTTCTTCTCTCCCGAATGCATCGAAGCATTCGAGGTTCTTAAAAAGAAACTGACTGAAGCACAAATATTGGTTGCCCCCGATTGGGACTTTCCCTTTGAGCTAATGTCTGATGCTAGCGATTATGCTATTGGTGCAGTCCTGGGGCAACGCAAATCAAAATACTTCCAGCCGATACACTATGCTAGCAAGACAATGACCGACGCTCAATCTCACTATACTACTACCGAGAAAGAGTTGTTGGCCGTTGTCTACGCTTTTGAAAAATTTAGACCATATCTTGTCTTATCAAAAAGCATAGTGTATACGGACCATTTTGCTCTCAAGTATCTCTTAGCTAAGCAAGATGCTAAGCCAAGATTACTTCAGTGGATTCTTCTGCTCCAAGAATTTGATATTATCATTCGTGATAAAAAAGGAGTAGAGAATCTAGCCGCTGATCATTTGTCCAGACTTGAAAATCCCCATCAAAGTGATCTCGAGAACAAGGAAATTACCGAAACATTTCCTCTCGAGACACTTGGGATGGTATCTTTAAAAAATGATCTGAGAACCCCATGGTTTGCCGATTATGCAAATTACCATGCGGGGAATTTTGTGGTAAAAGGGATGTCGTCCTAGCAGAAAAAGAAATTTTTCAAAGATGTTAAGCATTATTTCTGGGACGACCCCTATTTATTCAGAATATGTGCCGATCAAGTAATTAGACGGTGTGTGCATGGCCAAGAAGCCGTTGACATCCTCACGGCTTGCCATAATGGACCCACAGGGGGACATCATGGTGCCAGCTACACCGCTAAAAAAGTATTTGATTCTGGGTTTTATTGGCCGACAATCTACCGCGATGCCCACGACTTGGTAAAGTCATGTGACTCTTGCCAACGTCAAGGAAAAATCTCGCAAAAAGACGAAATGCCTCAAAATGCAATTCAAGTTTGCGAGATTTTTGACGTGTAGGGCATCGATTTTATGGGGCCATTCCCGTCTTCACGAGGGAATAAGTATATATTCGTGGCCGTCGACTACTTGTCCAAATGGGTTGAAGCGAAAGCGCTCCCCACTAATGACGCCCGAGTTGTGGTTAAGTTTTGAAAAATCTCTTCTCCTGATTCGGAACCCCTCGTGCTATAATCAGTGATCGCGGTACCCACTTCTGCAATGATCAATTTGCAAAAGTTATGCTCAAGTATGGTGTCACCCACCGACTTTCTACCGCGTATCACCCGTAAATGAGCGGTCAAGTCGAGGTTTCGAATCGTGGATTGAAACGTATCCTTGAAAGAACCGTTGGTGAAAACCGAGAATCATGGGCTGACAAATTAGATGATGCTTTATGGGCCCTCCGAACGGCTTACAAAATACCCATCGGGTGTACTCCATACAAGCTGGTTTACGGAAAGGCCTGCCATCTGCCCATCGAGCTCGAACATAAGGCATACTGGGCCTTGAAACATGCCAACTTTGATCTCAAGACCGCGGGTGATCACCGTAAGCTCCAAATTAATGAATTAAATGAGCTTCGGGATCAAGCCTACGAGAACTCTTTGATCTACAAAGAGAAAACAAAGAGGATTCATGACTCTAAGATTAAAAACCGCATCTTTAATGTTGGTGATTGAGTAAGATTTTCTCGGGCAAACTCAAAACCCGCTGGTCTGGGCCGTTCACCATCACTCAAGTTTTTCCAAATGGAACCGTCGAGTTAGCTCAACCCGACGGTCCAAACTTCAAGGTGAACGGTCATAGGTTGAAACACTATTTTGGAGGGGACATACCATCCATGGTTGTCCCGGATCTCCAAACTTTCCCCATGGACAACTAAATTCGGGGCCGAGTCAAGCTACGTGACTCGGTTAACAAAAACAAAGCGCTTCGTGGGAGGCACCCCATGCTTATCCATCTATCTTCTTTCTATTTTCTTAATAAAAGTGATGAGGGCTTCCTCTTCCATTTCTCGTGTTTCGTGGTTTCTTGTGATGTGTCAAGGATTTGCCCGAATTATGAAGACTCTCATGCTCGTGGTTTACTTCTCTCCACTCGAGTTTCATCATTCGTTGCTTATCCGATATCCTTAATCTTATCGTTTAACGTTTATCTTTGGCATAATTAATAAACGGCCTTAGATTTATGTAGGAGAACCCTTATCTTTAAGACATTGAGGACAATGTCTCGTTTTAGTCTGGGGGGTAATCTTTCGATTTGAATTTGCCTTGCATTTTTTGCCGTCTACTCATGCAACCCCGTTTTTCCTCCAAAATTGAAAAAATCCAAAAATTGAGAAAATTTAATAATTTTTGCAAAAATATAATAAGTGTTTTGACATTTTGTTGACTTTCCGCTGGTGAGAGTAGGAATAAAATTCTGACTTGATCGGGCATGTTGAGCCCTAGCTTGTCCCCTTAACCTTTCTTGGCAAAGCATTCGCGGATCTTATTATTTAAGATTTTAAATTTGCGAAGAACGAGAAATGATAGAGTTGTTCATAAGTTAGATGCTAAGCGTGGAGTAGTTGGTTCTCTTTAGAGCTCATCGAAGTTACTTATGGCCTTTTGCTCCCACAAAATTGTTTCACAATATATAATTGTAAGAATAATTAACGATGTTAGGTTTTGCCGATGATTAGTTCTTGGTCTTCTTAAAAGAATCCTTGCTTTAAAAATTGGGTACACATCAAGGTTGCTTAATAAATAAGTTTAATAATAATAAGTTAAGTGCTCTAAGCTACGGATTCGAGATCGGGCCTTGGATCCTTATTTTCGGAAGGCGTTTAGGTCTTAACTATCCTCTTGCACCGGCCCTTGGACCTCTAGTTCAGGAATGTGTGAGGTCTTGGTCTAACCACCTTGGATCCTCATTTCAGAAATGTCTAGAGTCTTGGAACACTCCGTTGTAACGGCCCTTGGATCCTTTATGCCGGAAGGTATAAGGTCTTGGAACTAAACCGTGAAGCTCCGTCGTTTAGGGTACGCAAGTGAAAAGTTAGTGAAAAAAAAAATGAATGGTGATAAATGAAAAATAGAAAGATGCAAAATATAAATAAAAACCTTGATGTGGACCTCATTTTCAAAGCAGCGGTTCTCGAGAGAAGATTGAAAACTACTTAGCATCTTAATTTAGTATCTTTATCGGACTAAAAACATATCGAAATGAGGAAATATGAAGCAATTCATTTCTCACCAAAAATAAAATAAATAGAGGCAAATTAGGAAAATGGGAGCAAGAGGAAATTACACAAGTAACTTCCATGGGTAGTGTTGGCATCTAACTTGTAAATAACAATGATTTCGTTTTTAAGCTTAGTTTGGGGACTCGTGAAAAATCAGGGACGTCGAATTTTATCCATATGATCACTTCTTTATGAGTCGTGTTTCCTACTCGTTGACCCTAAAAGTTATTGATAGATAATGATTGTCAACAAAATCGTCACGTGGAAAATAAGAAAATACAAAAATAGAATAAAAGGAAAAATAAGGAGTTTTTAGAACCTAAAGATTTCTTAATCTCTTTTGAAAATTTTGCTACTTCTCAAAGTTAGTAAAAAGAAATTGGAAATTTTTGGTTTTGAAAGCATGTTTTTATAACATTGCGTGAGGACACTGCAATATCTTAGTCTGGGGGAATTTTGGTATGTGCTTAAACACATACCTTTTCTTGACCAAATTAAGACCTAAACGACCAAAAACTTACCATAAATTCCAAAGATATTGTGTTTTTGTGTTTGTTTCTATGCAGGTACGGATACCATGAAATATGGACAAAATCAAGCCAAAACCAAGAAAACGATCACGAGGTTTGGAAAAGGTCAAAAAAACCGAAGCCGGGGAAGCAAATGATCAAAGTTTATTCTCAAAAAGTCACCAAATATCCTTGAAAAATCAAAATATCACAAGAATGGCCCTTGGGTTTATTTTGGAAAAATGGCTGAAATGGTCCCTTGAATTTCAGAAGTTACACATTTGGTCCCTTAATATTACCTAAAATTCCTAAAACACAAAAATAACTATAATCCAAATTTTAGTTTAAATCAAGCCCAGCCCACAAATAAACCCACCACCTCTCAAATAACCCACAACCCACCTTTTTATCTGAAACCCACACCCAAACCCATGATCCGACCCAAACCATAACCCGGTCAACCACAATTACTATTAGTCAAAAAAAAAGAAAGATACCTGCCCCTTTTTACCCCCGTACACCTTCTTCCCCAAATTTTACCATAAACCCTAATTACCCCGTCCCAAAATTGACCGCAATTAAGGGTACTATTGTACTTCACCCTCGATTCTAGAAAAAGCCTGACATGTCAGACTAACATGTCAACAATCCCAGGGCAAATCAAGGCATGTGATTGGTTGATGGTACGTGGAGATATGATCCAAGGGCTGAGGTTGATAGAGTGATGTCCAAGAGTGATCTAATGGATGAAAATGATTCAAAGAAGCAGAAAGAGGTGCGGATTGATGACATGGAAAGCCCTAGAAGCATCCAAGCTCGGCTATAAATAGCCCTCCCCTCTCCTCAGATGATTATGTAGTTTTAGAGTAGAGTTATGCTGTTATTTTGTTTTCTGATTGTATTCTCAAGTTTTAAAATAGTGTAATCAAGCTTTGTTAATAAAATTTTAGTTTTCCTCTTTAATCCAATTTGCTTATTTACTCTTATTCTCATTTAAAATCGTTAGTTAAGTTCTTTTACTAATTTATAAGCTGTTTCTACTTTAGTTTAAGCTTTTCAATCATTTGTTTTCATTGTTATTAATCTAAATCAGAAAATCCAATAAAAATCCAAAAAATATGCTTTCAATTCTTAATCTCAGCTTCAATAAGCTGTTTTTTCAGTTAGATTAAGCTCATACTAGCTTATACTAGATTTTGTGAAGCTTATTAGGTCCTAAATCAAACTCAGTCTCAAAAATTACCAAAAGTCAACAAAAGTCAACCGTCTTGGTCAAATAAGCTGTGGAAGATAAGCTAACAATGGAAGAGCTTATAGATCTTTACCTAGCTTATCATTGATAAGCTAGGAGCTTGTAGCTGCCATAATTGGTGCCTCTTTTAAGCTGAGGTCCCAAATGAATTATATTTTTCACTTTTTAGCTTATTATTTAGCATAATCTTTTTCAGTTGGTTTCAGTGCTTATGTCTTATTGAATATTGTTTATTAGTTGATAATTTACTTAGGTAATCATAGTTTAATCAGTATCAAAGTTTATAGTTGCAGTTTCTAGTTCTAAATAGCAATTTCATTTTTTAAGGGAGTGTTTGGAATAGTGGTTGTTTAGGTTATATCAGCTAGGGTACTGTTCACTTACCATTTGTTAGGTTTTGATTGATCTTATTTGAGGTTAATTAAGCTGATTTCAGTAGAACTAAAGTTGTGTTGAATGATTTTGATGATATGAGTTGATAGGTGCAATTATAGAATCCCAACTGCTCATTTAAGCTCCCATCAAGCTGAAGCTTATTTGGTCCAGGCCCTTTGTGATTTTAGGTGCATTCTAGTGAGTAAAGTGTAGGTTCAAAAGTTGGTAGTGATTACTTAAGTATTGAAGAAATTAGATGCCAAATTGCTCAACTGCTGCATCAGAATAGTTGCAGACCTGCACACTCAAGTATGTTTTTCTTAGCTTTTGCTTGATCCATAACTGCTTATTTACTAGGCCTTATTGCATGATTATTGGTTTCTGAGATGTTTGTAGTATAGGCTTTAGATATCTGAGCTTAGTTTCCAGTTTAGAGTTTATTCATTAGCTTATTTTTGGACTGTAAGTAGCCTGAGTATAAGCTGTTTGAGCCTGCATCAGTTTTTGCTTCTATATTCATCTGTTCTTGGCCTCAATTAAGTGAGCACTTGATTATAAAATTTAGGCATTTTCAGTTTACAAGTAGCTTTTAGTGTAAGCTTTAAGAATCAGTTTTCAGTTTCCCTTAATTAGCTTTTGCCTAGCTTTTAGAACAGCTTAAAGTAGGCTGTCTGCTCATTTGGTTCTGTCTTATATTGTCAACTGTTCAAGTGCTTATTGGCATGATCTGAGTGCTTATTTAGTTTTTTTTAAAAGTTGTTTCAAGCTTAAATTAGTATGCTAATATGATTTTGAGCTTTTGGAGAATTTTGGTGCTAAAGTGCTTATTTTAAGAGCTTATTTGAAACCGCTTTTTACCCAAACTGCTTATTAGGATTCAGAAAAGTTCCAATTTCATTTTTCATAGCTTCTTTATATAATTTTAGATTTTTCTGCAAAATTTCGTAATTTTCCAAATCATTTTGCTATTTTTAATCATTTAATTACTTTCTTTTAGTTTTTAATTCATAAAAAATAAATAAAAAATCAAAAAAATATAATTCTTTTTTCTAAAATTTTCTTTTAATATTTAGAATTTAGGAAAATTATTTTCATAATTTTAGGACTTATAATTTAGAATTCCATTATTTAGGTGCGTTTTTAGATTTCGTAACGTTCATTTTTAAGTTTAAATTTTCGTTTTTAGAATCGTGTGCTTATATTACTTGTACCCCTAGCTTGATAGCTTTATTTTTTTAGTTATTTCAATTTCGTAGTTTAAAAAGACCAAAATATCACTCTTTTACACCATTTTACTTCACTTTTCGACACCGTTACGACAACTCGACTTCAACCTTCGTTGGGACTACGACCCGGGGAAATACATTCGTTGTAATTCCTTTGGAAAAATAAATACCTAATTGGTTGAAATACATTAGACACTGTTCACCCGACACTGTTCATCCAAAAGAAAAAAAAATTAGGTTTTGAAAAAATTGTAGAAACCCTAGCTTGCATGCAATGTTTTATGTGTTAATTCATGAATAATTGTTATGTGACATGGAATTGTATGCGTATCTGGGAAACATGATTAATTGTTAATATGTTTATGTGGATCCATGATGAACCTGCATGTTTGATCATGGATCATATGATCATTATATAGTAATTATTACGTGTTTTGTGTTAACATGCTTAATTATGCATATAATTATTAGATTATGCATTGTTTTATTTTGAACTATGTGTGTTTGTGTATATATTTATCGTAGAACTTATGCAACCAAATTGTTTGGTGTATGTGGTCCATTGGTACCATTAGCTCGAAAACCAATGGGAGTTTTAGATAAACATATACATGATAGTTGTTTTATTTAGCATGTTCACTATTTTTTGTCGTTTATTTTTTATTAATTACTTGTCTGTTTATAAATATTGTTGCGACATGATTGTAAGCAAGGGTAATTTTTCAAATAGAAAATTAACTGGATTAAATAAGGGTGAAATTGGATTTGCTTTTAAGACTTAAAGTCATAAACTTTTGATTGAGTGATGAGTTTTGTACCAATAATGTGAACGGCTCACCCAGTTTTGACAAACTATAAGAGGGGTATAAGGAGGATTGACATTAAATTGTCAAACCGAAAGAGACGCGTTTTTAATTGGCATTTAGTGCTGACGTTTGTCTCTCCGCTCCTTTGTGCGTCAAATTGGAGCTACCAAGTAAGCTATTTTACGTACAAAATCATCTTAAGGGTGAATTAACCTCAATTCCACGCGCCACTTTGTGGTAATTATCCGAATAACTTGGGTCTTTTGACTCATGCAGTAGTAGGATATAGTAGGGATAATTGTAGGTAATTCTTGGATTGGTGAACCCAATACCTCAATTAAAACTTTGTTGATTTAAATCTTAGCTTAAAATTGGTTAATAAAATTGTTTTGAAAACTTATGATACGAAGATGTGTGCATGCTTCTTCGTACATATTTTGATTGATACATCAAAATCAGTACCCTAAAATTTAAGTTCATGCCATCTAATTATAAGAAACACTTAAAGTTGTAATTTAGCTTAAGTGAGACCTTGACTAGATTACAATGACAAGGTAAATTTTCACTAATGCGTGAGACCATATATGGAGAATTTGCAGTTTCTAAATTAGACGACTTAATTAAGTTGTTAGTGAGACCTAGAAACTTAAGGCATGAGATGGGATGAAACATGCTTACTTTGCAAATTGTATTTGGCAAATGTAAATCCCATAAAGATCTTGGAGTCGGAAATTGTTGGCCGATTATTGTTCGACAGATTACCATATTTTTTACTTTCACTACTAGCAGATCAACTGATGTAGTGAAACTATGAAAATTTGGATCCCAGTTTTCAAGAAAATTCAATGGTTATATGAATATTTCCTTGGGTATTTTATTTTCTTGAAAAGATTGTATTATCGAAAATACTAAAATTAAATTTTGTAAATTCTTTTAATGTATTAATGCAACGTTAAACCGTAAACGTGGGACATTCTTTTAGTGGTAAATTGATCTACACCCGTAGGGGTTTTTGGCTAGAGTCAACTTTACTAAAAGAATAAACCTAGTCTCCTTTCTTTGAGAGAAGAGTGAGACTTAATCCTATTCTTTTTCATGAATGAGAAAGGTAAGATAGGAAAATTAAAATTGTCTAAATTCTAAGAAATAACTCATAGCAAACTTTAATAGTTAAGAAAATTGCACATTTTATGAGTTATTAAATTAGAAGCTAGACTAATTACCGCAAAATTGGTAAAAGGTAAACTAGGATAATTTATCTAGTTGTTGTGCTTTGACCACTTAAAGATGCTACATACCATTGTGGGGATGGTAGACATATTAAGGAAAAATTGCATGCCCAATTTTCAAGTTAATTGCATTGATGGATAGTCCATCATACATAGTAGAATACACTCTTTTTAGTACCTAAGTAATTGTTACGAATGGGTCTTCTCAAAGGTGTAGGAAAGTTAATAGCACACTATTTGCTTTGACTAGTTATGAAACACTTACAATGTTGTCAAATTCAGTGGGAGCATTGTGTTGTAATTACTGAATAGTGAATTATTGTAATGATCTTTAATTCAGTGGGAGCTACAAGCTTTGTCATCTTGGTAGTAACCCAAATTATCTCTAGAATGTCTTGAGATAATTACTTTCCAATTGTAGACACTTGTAGTTTTAAGGATACTCATGTACGTTTCCTTGCTAGACAAGGTGGTTCTATATCTACTAATGTGGAACGGTTTTGTTCGTTTGAGATATTTATGTATTGAATGTGTTTAGCATGCGGAATCTACTACAACACACTTAAAAGAACACAAGGTGGTGAGTTTGAATAAACGTGAGAATGCAATGAACAAAGAACACAACTTTGGTTAACACAAAACGATTCAATATTATTGATGAAATAATACGGATGATCTAAATATCACCGGGATTACAAAGTAATCTTGAATCTTAGATTGTAAAAGGATTTGTGAATTGAAGTAACTAAGTTACTTGAGAGATAGTTTGGTTTTGGTTAATAGTTGAAGAGATGCATGCATGAAGTGTGACTAAGGTATCCTTTTATAAGATAAGGACCCTTATTACAAGTTGTTCAAGTGGTTAATATAATAAGATACTTTGACTATATTGGCGCCTACAATTTAATACAACTACCAATGTACAACTCTGCCATAATCTTCTGTGCACCACAGAGGACTGAACAACTTCTACATAACGTATAACTATGTACAAAGACTAATAATTCAACTAAATATCTATTACAAAATATCTAATCAACTTGACATAAGCTTGGCAGGCTCTTCATCAACTAGCAGTACCTTCTACCCAGAAGGTACTGGTAGAACATCTTCATACACTTCAAAATCAACTAGCAGGCTCTTTCTTATCTTTGGCAGGCTCTTTGACTTGAACATTTTATTCCCAACAATCCTCCCCTAAACTTGTTATTTCCATTAAAATACACAAGTTTCTGATGAATAAAATACATACCTTGAGGATTTGAGAGAACTCTTCCAAAAACCTTCATTCTCTGTTCTTCCTTTTTCTTTCATATTGCTTAGATATGCTCTTCAGCAAACTCTGAACAATTTCTGAGTTCTCATCATCTTTGTCACACCTTAATCTCTTGGAGATCATTGTTTTAAGCACTTCATAACTTAGTGGATACTCTTTCTCAGCCAACATAAAGAGTTCTATCCCACTCTGTGTGAAAAGGTGATGAATATTGCTATGGCTTAGAAATTCCCAAGTTGTTGAAGGATCATAATAGGGAAATTTCCAATGAACATCTTTGGGTTCAGGATCAAACATCCTATTGAATTCTACCCATAGTTCTTGTTCCTTAGCATCTGAACTAGAAGTTGTGTCTAGCCTAATCTGCACTAGATTCCACAATTCTTCCAAGTCTGCTCTGTCACATGCTCTAACTAAATTTTCAAAATTCTTAAAGATAGCAAATTGTCCCCCAACCCTTGTTATTTTCCATGATTTTCCTAATCTATCATGGTTGATCTTCCAATCAATAATAGGTCGTCTACAACTAATTGGATCATCATGTATGATAGTAGGCAAAGTAATCAACATTTTACTTACTTGCTCTGTGTCCAATTTTGCTACTTCTTTCTTCTGAGCATCCTTCTTCTTCATTGAGGGGTGTACATCAGATGGAACATTGTAGTAAAGACTTTTGTAGGCTTGAAGATACAGGAAGAAGATTTCATCAGCAGATTTCTTCTTAAGTTGATAATCAGTCCAATTTGCTTGACCTTTCAGAAATCTCTTCATAAAAATCACCTGATCTTTCTGAGCTTGTCCTACCTTAAAACCTCTCTTCTGACTTTCCTTCATCTTCTCAAAAATGTTAGCCAAAGCTGCTTCTTTATACTTCTTGTTGATGAATGATTCAAGTGCCTCTGTTTTCTCATCAGAATTGAGATTCTTGTCATTTACTATAATTGCTGCTTGACCTTTCACAATTGGATCATTATTGATAATCCATAGCATCTGAGCATCAAAGGTTTCTTGAGCAATTTGAGTATCAAGAAGAGTCTGAGCAGCATCTTCAGCATCTTTCTGCTCTTTCATTACTACAAGCATTCTTGAAGCTTCAAGTGCTTTTAGCTCTTCTTCATGAACCCTTTTGGCTTCTTCTTCTCCTAAAGCCATCTGAATTTGCTGAGTTCTTTTCAACTTCTTGGACTTTGGCTCATCTTCAATCAAAATGCTTTTGCCCTTATCCTTTGGAGTTGGTACTTGTGATGGAGCAGAAGATTGCTCATCAGCAGCAAAAATCCTCCCCTGAACAAACAAATTCCCTTGAGGCTCTAAATCCCTCTTTCTCTTGTACACTTTCTCAGCAGACCCTTTGTACCCCATAGCCAATAGCCTTTCTATCCTAGCAGGCTCTTCTTCTGGCCTAGCAGGCTCTTGCCCTGCTCCAACAGGCTCTTCATCATAAACTTGAGTTCCATCATGGAATTCAAATTGAGCCTCTTCCTCATCTTCAGCACTATCCATCCTCCCCTTTTTGGAAGAGTGACCTATCCTATCATCATCTGACTTTGAAGAACTAGATAAAACAGCCTTTGCAGATCTTTTACCCTTCAACTTCTTCACTTTATCCTCCAATTTCTTTACCCTCTTTACTAATTTGATGTTGATCTCAGAAAACTTCTTGTTTTGACTTTTAAGAGCTTCTTCTAAGATCTTCACCTTCTCCTTTAGTTCTTGCATTGTCTGAGGTGATTGGGTTTGTGATACTTGATGTGATGATGTTGGTGGTGTTGCTGATGGTACTGGAGATGGTATTGGTGATGTTTGATGTGTTGGTGAAATGTAACCATGTGAAGAACTAGATGATTGTGTTTCAGCTGATGGTGTTGGTTCTTCTGGATGTTGTGGTAACATTTCATCAAAAAGTGGAATATCTTCCCCCCTAAAACCAATTCTCATATTTGAAAATACTTTGTGAGAAAGTTTTGGTGTGTCATAAATTGAGTATGTGGGAAGTAACAAATGTTTTAATTTTGCAATGATGCATCCAATAAATCTTGGATACATCAAAAACTTTGTTTCACTTTTCACATTTTTAATCAATCCTTCAAAAATATGTTTTGAAAAATTGTATTTTCTGTTTGTAGCTAAGCAAATGAGAGCAGAAGCCATGTTTCCACTAAATTGTTCCCAAGAGGTTTTCTTCTGGCTCAAACAGTGAAGGATTGTGTGAATCAAAAATCTCCATTGTGGAGTAAGATACTTTTTCAGAAAAGTGAGTTTGTTAGACTCAGCATGATACCCCATTCTTTGTAAATTTTCAAAAATTTCAGTATCTGGTAACTGACTAATACCATCAGAATCATCCAAATGAAGATGTCTTCTTATGGATGACTCAGTAAGAGTCAAATGTTTACCATCCACTTTGGCCTTAATTCTTTGTTCCCCATTTTCAGAAGTTTTAATTTTAGCAGATTGCCAAAATTGCAAAATTTGAGTTTCATAAATAGTGGGATTGACTAGCAAAGCAAACCTGATATAGGAGTTGTTTAAAAAGTCCACTACTTGATGAAATGAGGCATTATCCTCTGACTTCTCCAAAAATGCTAATTGATTGTGACGTTGGACAAAGTTTAGAACAACTGTGGAAGCCATAATGAAAATTTTGAATATGATGTTGGGATTTGTTGGTAGTACTGGTAGAAGATGAAAGGTGTATGTGAATTATGATAATGACTGATGAAAGAAGATATGAGAGAATTACTTTTAACCGACAATAAGAAAGATTATAATAAGTAATTGAAAAGGCGGTTAAAAAGATCTTTTATATGTGAAATATAATATAATATTATCATCAGTAATTTACATAACTACCCCAACGGCTAATTTTAACTACCAGGCCCAACTGCTAAAACTTTTTCTGACAGGCTCAACGGCTATCTAGCAGTACCATTTTACTCTAGCAGTACCAATTTTGAACTACCAGTACCTTTGAAAGTTTTATAAAAATCCCTTATAGTTTTTAGCAAACTACCAGCTATCAACGGATTTGAGTTGTCTTTACCAAAAGCCGTTTGCTTAAGGACTAGCTAACTATTTACAATTAAGTATGGTTAGTTAACAACCATATAGTTTTTGGTAAACTATCAACCATCAACGGATTTGATTTGTCTTTACCAAAAGCCGTTTGCTTAAGGACTAGCCAACTCTTAAGTTTGTAAAAACTTGGTGAGCTGAATACCAAAAGCCATGATGGCCTATAGATGGTGCAATTTCCTTGGATGGAGGAAATTTAAAAAGGCAATGATGCTGTGTATCTTGGATGATTGGGTCAACAAGTGAAATCATCTAATGTCATGCCTTTGAGTTGAAACTTTCCTTAGTTTGATCTAGATAGAACTTTCTCGTTGAGAAATGCTTCATCCCTTCTAGATATGTGATCTAACTCTCTCTTTTTCAACTTTGCATCATCTTGTATGCTCTTGTCTTTCCTTTCATTAATTGGTTTTTCTTCCATTCTTAGCTATAAATTCCTCCCCTGAGATTGTTATCTCTCCTGAAATGAATATAACTTTTGTTGCTCCTTTTTGTTTGGAAGAACTCTTGTTTTGTTATCAACCTGAAATGTGTTAGTTGCAAACCAAAAGAACAAAGTGCAGATCACTTGATCTATAGAATTTTAAACATTCAGGCATTAATATGAACAAAACATAGCAATTTTATATTAGCAGGACCAATTATGAACTGACAGGACCTTTTGACTAACTAGCAGTACCATGTTTAAAAGCCAATACCAGTTAATTTTATGAACAAAAACACATGTTTTTCAAAGATTTATCATTCCAATACCTCCTACAAGATATTTGAATCTACCTAAATCAAAAGCTTTGGTGAGAAGGTCTGCATAATTCTTTTCAGAATCAATTTTAACTACTTGAATTAACCTTTTCTCATTGCAATCCCTTATGAAATGGTGTCTGATTTCAATATGTTTTGTTTTTGAGTGTTGAACTGGGTTTTTAATGATACAAATAGTACTGCTATTGTCAATATAAATAATGGTGTTAAGAAAATTGTACCCATAGTCAAGCATTTGATTTTGGATCCAAAGAACTTGCCCACAACAACTTGCACCAGCAACATATTCTGCTTCAGTTGTAGAATTGGCCACCATTGTTTGTTTCTTGCATTGCCAAGAGATTAGTCTGCAACCAAGAAATTGACATCCACCAGTTGTGGATTTTCTGTCTAGAGTTGCACCAGCATAGTCACTATCCGAATAAGCCACCAATTCAAAAGATGATTCCCTTGGATACCAAAGACCCAACCTAGGTTGACCCTTAAGATATCTAAAGATTCTTTTGACTGCTGTGAGATGAGAGATCTTGGGATGTATTTGAAACCTTGCACATACACATACTGAGAACATGATATCTGGTCTTGAAGATGTAAGGTATATCAAAGACCCAATCATTGATCTATAATTGTGCAAATCCATATCTTCTCCTTCAGCATCCTTGAGTAGCCCTTTGTCTGGATCCATTGGTGTACTTGCAACCTTAGAATCAGCAAAATTAAATTTCCTTAGGATCTCTGTTACATACTTATCTTGGCTGATAAATATGCCTTCTTTGGATTGTTTCACTTGGAGACCCAAAAAGAAAGTAAGTTCCCCCATGGAACTCATTTCAAACTTACTATGCATAAGTTTTTCAAATTCTACACACAAGTCTTGGTTTGTTGATCCAAAGATTATGTCATCAACATAAATCTGTACTAGCAAGATGTCTTTCTGTGTTCTTTTGATAAACAAAGTTGGATCAATCCTGCCTCTTTGGAATCCACTTTCTAGTAGAAAACAAGCCAATGTTTCATACCATGCCCTAGGAGCTTGGTGTAGACCATACAATGCCTTGGTAACTTTATAAACTTTGTCTGGATACTCTGCATCAATGAAGCCTAGAGGTTGAGACACATATACTGGTTCTTCAATTTTACCATATAAAAATGCACTCTTAACATCCATTTAATAGACAGTGAAGCCTATGAATGAAGCATAGGCCAAGAAAAGCCTAATTGCTTCAAGTCTTGCAACTAGAGCAAACACTTCTTCATAATCTACCCCTTCTTCTTGAGTATATCCTTTTGCTACCAATCTAGCTTTGTTTTTTTATCACTATACCCCTTTCATCTTTCTTGTTTCTGAACACCCATTTGGTTCCAATTGCCCTATGACCTTTGGGTAAATCAACCAATATCCAAACCTTCTGAATCTTGAATTGGAGAAGCTCTTCTTGCATTGCTTCCACCCAACTTGCATCATCTAAAGCTTTGTTTATGTTTTTGGGTTCAGCCTGAGATAGAAAACATGAAAACAGGCATATATTGGAATTATCATTATTCTTTTCTTCATAAATAGAGGAGATAAACCCTTCTTCATCTGAAGACAAGACTTGAGATAAACCAACTTGAGATCTTGTTCTAACACCAGAATTTATGCTTCCAATCACATCATCAGTTGTGTGATCTTTGAGAATTCTAGTGTTGGGTGTTTTAGGAACTTCATAAGTAGACGGAAGATTGCTAATCCCCCTCTCTTCTGGTAAAGAATCATCTATTTGAACATTCAATGGCTCAGCAGTATCATTACTTGAACTAGCAGGACCATCTGATGAACTAGCAGTACCATTGTCATTTGTACCACTTTCTTGATTCTCTTGATTCTGAGTTCCTTGATCATCTTCATTGCCTTCATTTGTTGTTTTTGAAGGTGCTTCTTGACTTGAAGATAGATCCATACTTTTCCAAATTGGCATCCAGATGTAATCTTGATCTTTAGGAGTTTCAACATTATCTTCAAAACCTGCATCATCATTAGTATTTGTACCTGAAACAGGCACATAATTCATAGATTCTGAAAGCCTATCAATATCAAACATCCACTCTGGTCCAATTCCTTTCACATTTGTTAGTTTCTCTTGAAACTCTATGTGAAGATTCTCTTCTACTAACCTAGTGCAAGTGTTAAACACTCTATAGGCCTTACTCTGCAAGGAATACCCTATCAAATAGCCAACATCTGCTTTTCCATCAAATTTGCCTAAATGATCTTTGGTATTGAGAATAGTGACATGACAACCAAAAGGTCTCATAAAACTTAAAGATGGTTTTCTACCAAAGAAAAGTTCATAAGGTGTCTTTCTATGTGGCTTTGTCACAAGAACCCTGTTTTGTACATAACAAGCAGTACCAACTGCTTCAGCCCAAAATGAAATAGGCAACTTAGAGTCTACTAACATAGTTCTAGCAGCCTCTATAAGTGTTCTATTCTTTCTTTCTGCTACTCCATTTTGCTGAGGTGTTCTAGCTACACTAAACTCTCTTTTTATGCCTTTTTCCTTGCAAAAGTCATCCATAACTCTATTCTTGAACTCTGTCCCATTGTCACACCTGATGACCTTAACCTTCTTATCAGATTGGTTTTCTACCTCAGTGATATAGGTTTTAAGTATGTCACTAGTTTCATGTTTAGATCTTAAAAAGAAAACCCATGAAAATCTGCTATAGTCATCAGTAACAACCAGACAATATCTTTTTCCATTCAAGCTGCACACATTAGTAGGACCAAAGAGATCCATATGAAGCATATGTAAAGCCTGAGAAATAGAGTTTTGGGTCTTGGGCTTACAAGAAGCTCTATGTTGTTTGCCTTTTAGAAAATCAACACAGGATTGGTCGTTTTGGAAAATCTTTTTGGGTAAACCTCTTACTAAATCATATTTTGCAATAGTGTTGATTGTTTTAAAGTTTACATGACCAAGCCTTCTATGCCAAAGCATAGATTCATCCAAGGAGGCTTTTGCTACCAAACAAGTTAGACTCTCCTTAGGATCAATGTTCTTTAAATTGACACTGTACATATTGTTCCTTTTTGGAATTTTAAGAAGGATCTGACTCTCATCAGGCATCTTAAAATCAGAAGAAAGAACCATACATTCATTGTCAGTAAATAGAACATTGTTCTTTTTGTCACACATTTGTGAGACACTAAGAAGATTAAACTGAAGTTCTTTCACAAAATACACATTTTCAAAATCTAGTTTACTGGTTTTGATAGTACCATTACCAGTGATCTTTCCTTTTATTCCTCCTCCAAAGGTAACATATCCTCCATCAAATGTTTTGAAGTCTGAGAGGAATGACATGTTGCCTGTCATGTGCCTTGAACATCCACTATCAACATATCCTTGATCTCCAATATCAGATGAATGTTCCTGCACATGAATAAACATATTAGTTTCCTTGGGGTACCCAAGCCATGACAGACTTGGGTTTGCCTCTTGCATCAATGAAATCAAACCTTTTCAGGATTGTTGATGCACCTTGTGATTGGATTGGTTTCCAAATCCAACATGCTGAGGACTTAACAGCACTTTCCCTTTTAATCCATTGTGTGGTCTTTTGTCTATCAGTACCAATTTTGGCAATACCAATTTTGGCAGTACCATGTGATCTAGCAGGACCTTTTGGTCTAGCAGGACCTTTGGTTTTTGGTTTCCAAATTTGTGTTTTGACCACAGATTTCTTTTGAATAGGACTATTCACAACTTTTGGTACACATTTAAAGTGTTTCTTGTACCCTTATCAGTTGGTTTTGCAATAACAGGCTTATTTTGTCTAACAGTATGTTTAACATTTGTGGTGTTAGACTTAACAAAACTTTTTCTGGGGTGAGTAACATTTGTTTTAGACTTTGATTTACTCCCAGAAACCCATGTATTACAATAAGCATGAAGATGATTAAAGCTACCACAATAATAACAAGCCTTATTGAACATAACAAATTCATCACCTAGTTGTTGTGACTTAAGGTTGTTCCAATTTCTTTGGCTTCCCCTAGGTTTGTTATTACATTTTTTTACAACTTTCAACTGTTTTCAAAACAGCTTTAGCCTTAGCTTTAACTTCTACTTTCTTAGGACTGTTTGGTCCTACTTTGATTCCTTTGATAGGAATAGTCTCATCTTCATCATCATCAGATACCCAATCTTCAATAATTAGTACATCTGGTCTCTTCTCAGTGAGCACTTTAGAGAGTGGGGCATTCTTAGCACTCTCAGAAGGTTCACTTATCACTACAGGTTTAGCTAATGGTTTGTTAATGACTTCATGCAAACCTGATTCAGCAAGATCTGATCCTGGAGGACAAGGAATTCCTCTATAAGGAGGTGGACATTCATTGTATCCTATCCCTGATTTTATTCTCTTATTCATCTGATTCTATACTATGCTCCTAGTACACTCAGAAGCAATTTCCAATTTAGTAACAGTCAGTTGAATATTATCTCTAGCTAATGTCACTTTAGTGCACTCAGTCCTTACCATTTCTATTTCTGAATCTTTCAAAAATATTTGTCTATTAAGAGCAGCTTTAGCATCAGAAAATGTGAGTTCATTTTCTCTATAGTGAATGATTTGTTTTTCTAGTTTGGCCATACCACACTTATGGTCAAATAATGTTTGTTGGGTTTTTCTGAGTTCTAATGTTTGTGCATCATAAGATTTTCTTATAAGTTCTAATTCTTTAAGAAATTCACAATTATTAGAGCATTTGATAGTTTGTACCTCAGGAGTGGAGAATGCCATCAAAGCCAATTCATCAGAAGTTGACTCATCTTCACCCATGAAACTCCAATCAAAACCCATGCCATCAATAGCAACCATTGCTTTTGGCTCAGCAACTTCAACAACCTTACTCTTGCTTTCAAAGCTTCCTCTCTTCTCAAAGCTTTCTTTATTTCTGTTGTCAAACCCTCTACCCTTGTCATCCTGCTTCTTAGGTCTTCTACACTCTCTAGAGTAGTGACCTTTCATGTGGCAGTTGTAACACTCCACCTTTGACTTATCATAGCCAGCAGGCTCATTTCCATTTATCATTATCTTCTTGCCAGTCCTCATCAACAACTTCTTAGCTCTAATGCTTAAAAGTGAAAGTTGCCACTTTATGTCCATCACTTCAAGATCATCAGGATGAATCTCTTGAAGATCTTCAAATGTTAATACGGACCCATTGTGTTGAGATGTAAGAAAAGCACACCCAATTGTTTCATCTAAAATGGATTTGGTACTACTAGAAGTACTAGCAGTACCAAAGGTTGTGTTGGCAGTACCTTCTTCTCTGCCACCTTTTTCTTCATTATCAGCCTTTGAGATGCTTGGTGATGAAACAAATGCCATATTTCCTGAACTTGACCCAGTAGTCTTCTTTACTTCATGTTCTACAATTTTGAAATTGTTGTAGAGATCATTGAGACTCATCTGGTCAATATCTGGCTTGTTCTTCCAGACAATGACATGCATAGACCATTCTGAAGGTAAACTCCTAAGAAATTTAGAGTTTAGGTCTTCTTGAGTTATCATCACTTCATGGATGGCTAACTGACTTGCAAGCTTCTGAAGTCTATTGAACATACTGTCCAAAGACTCATTGGTTGTGGCTGTGAAGTTCTCAAATTGTTGTTTGAGAAGTGTTTTCTGTGTTTTCTTGGTAGCATCATTACCACCAAACCTAGCCACAATAGCTTCAAAAAGGGTTTTGGCATCTTTGTATTTGTTAAAGATCAGAAGTTGATCATTTGGAATAGTCATCAGTAACATACTCCTTGCCTTTAGATCATTTCTCTTCTGAATTCTTTCATCTGCATTTGATGGTTGGTCTTGCATTCGTGTTACAAGAGCATCATTTACTGTTGTAGTGGTGATTGAGGGTTTAAATGAGTTGCCTTGTTCAATGATCTCCCAAAGTGCATAGTCCTGCACTTGAAAGTATTGTTCTACCCTTAGTCGCCACATTTCAAACTCATTTTGCTTAAGTAATGGAAGTTTAGCTGCAACATTTGTTTGAATATGTTCAACATCCATTGTTCTTTTAAATTAGTAAATATCAAGCCTAGCTCTGATACCACTTGTGGAACGGTTTTGTTCGTTTGAGATATTTATGTATTGAATGTGTTTAGCATGCGGAATCTACTACAACACACTTAAAAGAACACAAGGTGGTGAGTTTGAATAAACGTGAGAATGCAATGAACAAAGAACACAACTTTGGTTAACACAAAACGATTCAATATTATTGATGAAATAATACGGATGATCTAAATATCACCGGGATTACAAAGTAATCTTGAATCTTAGATTGTAAAAGGATTTGTGAATTGAAGTAACTAAGTTACTTGAGAGATAGTTTGGTTTTGGTTAATAGTTGAAGAGATGCATGCATGAAGTGTGACTAAGGTATCCTTTTATAAGATAAGGACCCTTATTACAAGTTGTTCAAGTGGTTAATATAATAAGATACTTTGACTATATTGGCGCCTACAATTTAATACAACTACCAATGTACAACTCTGCCATAATCTTCTGTGCACCACAGAGGACTGAACAACTTCTACATAACGTATAACTATGTACAAAGACTAATAATTCAACTAAATATCTATTACAAAATATCTAATCAACTTGACATAAGCTTGGCAGGCTCTTCATCAACTAGCAGTACCTTCTACCCAGAAGGTACTGGTAGAACATCTTCATACACTTCAAAATCAACTAGCA
This sequence comes from Artemisia tridentata subsp. tridentata, assembly GCA_021014915.2. Taxonomy (NCBI): domain Eukaryota; kingdom Viridiplantae; phylum Streptophyta; class Magnoliopsida; order Asterales; family Asteraceae; genus Artemisia; species Artemisia tridentata. Next base: position 161,349,757 of record CP139509.1, read on the forward strand.
GGCTCTTTCTTATCTTTGGCAGGCTCTATAACACCCCAAAAAATCATGTTTTACAGCGGAAGACTTGTTTTACAGCGGAAGACTTAATTGGGTGTTATTTGTGGATCGAAGTTGAAATCATAGAAAACATCAAAATAATTTAAAGATGTTTTTAAACAAAGTTCTCATTTGATAAAATCAGAGTTTAATGAATTTAAGTCCCAAAAGTTTTAAACAGGACAAGAGTCCAAAAGGTTCATAATTTAGACACAACATAAGTTTTTGAGTTCCATCGAATGTGAAATAACACGTGTCCATCCATCCATGTCCTTGCACGCCCATCCAAGCATTTAACACTTTGCGAACCTGAGATAAACATGCTAAAAAGTCAACACAAAGGTTGAGTGAATCCATAGAGTTTAATAAATAATAAGTTGAATACAAGTATTGTTCATCAGGTGACAAGTAACAAATACAAGTCGTGTAATATGATTATAGTTTGAGCTCATGGCACCGAACCTTAACTGTGATAAGTAATGTACCCCAAGTGGTAAGTTTGCAATTTTTACCAAGATCTTCTAAATATTATGCTACCCGTTAGACCAATGAGAGCTACTCATCCGGACAGGCTTGTCAGGCCCAATATGCATATTCATAATACTAGCGTTCCCAATGGAATTAACGGTTCATGAAATGTGGGGCTTTAAGCAGCAAAAGTTTACTCAATAACTATAATCATGTAATCGGGTCCAGCATACCAAAAACTACTTGTATTCAGTTTGTAAAACTAGCATGTATCTCCCCCAATGGGTTTATAAACAGTTTAAGAATTAAAGTGGGGCTATGAACTCACCGATAGCAAAGCGAACGATCAAAATGAAGTAATGAAGAAATAACCGCAAGGATCCTACGAGCAACCTAGAATATATACGCGTGTCTTAGCTTCTAAGAATAATGATACAATCATTACTATATGCTATATAAGTTACAATCTCAATTATGCTTGGTACATAAAGTTTAAGTAAGTGTCAAGATTTAATTTGGCATTCAAATATGATTTACAAGTATAAAATGTATTTCTTACAATACTTCAAGTTTTATGTCTATTTTCATCCTTAAGTCCAAAATAAGTATTAAGGGTCCAATTTAAGTCTAAGGGTTCACTTTAGTCAAAGGGTTCAATTTTAGTCAAAAAGTTCAAATTAAATCCAAAGGTTCAAATTATATTAGATGGTTCAACAATATACTTAAAGGTCCAATTTTTATAAAGTGTAAACATTTTTATCCTTTTATTCTAATGCTGATGGAAATTTTAATAACTTGTTCACTTTCAAAAATCCGTTACTTGTAAACCGTAAGTCAAAAAATTAAGTTCTTTATATCCCCAGAAAGGTATTCATCTGTACTAACAAGTTTTGTGGGTCCCACTAAGTCAAAAATTACAATACAGTACCAAAGTTACCCATTTACCCATATTATTCACTTCAGAAGTTTCTAATATTACAACAGTCCCGCGAAAAGTGCGATATCTAGAGTTCTACAAGTCCAATTAACCTCATTCTTGCGGCCACGTTTAAGTTAAGATGTTATCTAAAACTTTTATTATTTGAGTAACAGTGGGTTATTCACACAAAAAATGACTTTTATACGTTTCAAATCTGTTACTCAGGATGTAACATGTTTCACCAAAATATTTCTAGTTTAATCATCGTAATGAGTTATTCAATGAAATACCCGTCAAAACGACCGCAAGACATAGATCTAAAACCCCATATTTTTAGTTTATGTCCAATGTTTACTGATTAAATCAGTTAATTACTTCTTTACCCCTGATCAGAAATAACGGTTGCATGTCTAGTCCTTTAGTGTTTTTATTGTTTTCTAAGCTATGTACCAAGCCTAACCAAGCATAATAATTTATATAATATTCAAATACATCAAGATATGTAAGATTTACAGAAGTGAAAGTAAAATAAAATGGAGAGTTTGTGAGGAGTTTCTTACAAAAGAGATGAACAACAAAATCTTTCAAGAACCAAGATCAATGATCAACCAAATGACACCACCAAGGATAACTCTTGAAATCTTGAAGGAAGATCTTTATGAGGTCGTGTAGGGCTTCAACCTACAGCCACAAAAACATTTTGTGAGCTAAAGAAAATATAGGAAGAAGAATGGTTCATAAAACCTTCAAAAACATCAACAAAACCTTCAAAAACGTGATTCAAACCACCATTCTTTGAGAGTATCTTCAAGATGATGTTATATGGATGATTTTATGCTCAAAATCAAGATGATCCAAGTTTGTTTGGCTGTGATTTTCGGCAGCAATGGGAGGAGAGGGGAAGAGTTGGATGGTTTTTCAAAAGTAGGTGAGATTTGCATGGGAGATTAAATGATGAAGTTCTTGGAAATGAAAAAGTGAAGAATGTGTGTGTGGTTAAGGGGGTGGCCGGCCTAAGGGTGGAGGGAGCAATAGCGGGTTCAAAAGCGGGTTTGGAAGCGAGCTTGCGGGTATGATTGCCTCTTTCACGGGTTGCCAAATCGGGTTACATTTGCGAGTACAAAACTCGCTGCGAGCTTTGTATATTTACGTGTGATGTACAACTTTTAATGTGTGATGTACAAGATACTATGGAATAATTGGTGAGAGTGATGGTTGATGTACAAGATACTATGGAATAATTGGTGAGAGTGATGGTTGCCAGTAAAAAAGGTTGGATTGAGGGTTGGAGGGTTGAAATGAGGTGGAGGGATTTGATTGGTTAAATTTTGGGAGGGTTGGAGGGTTGGAGATGATCACTCCCTCCACCCTAAGGGCCTTAAAGGGGAGGTTAGATTTTATTATTTCAAAGAAATACATTATATACATGATTTGTACAAGTATCATAGGTCACGGAGTGAGTTTGAAGGCTAACGGGGCTAAACCGGTAACGTTTTATGCATAGTTTGTGAAGATAAATGTCATGTAGATAATATTTTCATAAAAATGTCACTTTTAATTTAAAATGACTCAAATTAATGTTTCATATATTTCCCGAGCCTTTCGGGGTGTTAATATGTCTTTAAAGCTTAAACCGCGAGTCAAAAACGCGAATTACGCAGTACCGGGTGACTTGAAAACGTGTATTTTAGATAATTGTTATAAAAATATTATGAAATTGATATGAAGTGTTAAAATGACTAATTTGAATATTTCATGGGAGACTTGGGTTTTCCGGGGTGTTAAAACGAAATTAAAAATCAAAGCGCAGATTGAAAACGCGAGTTATCACCAAAATTTGACAAAATCGTGAAACGAAACAGAAAATGTGAAATATAAAAGTTTTGAATATTAGGAGTATATGATGGAATATTAAATCACTTATGATATGAAAACGGATAGGAATCCTAAACACGGCTCGTGAATGGCTAGAAACGCGAAAGTCGCTAAATCGGGTGAAAAGTAAAAATGATATTTTTACTCAAGTGAAAAATAGAAATAGAATATGAATTAGGTATTGACCTTGAAATTACGAAATGTCACAATCAACTAGCAGGCTCTTTCTTTTCTTTGGCAGGCTCTTTGACTTGAACATTTTATTCCCAACAACTAATTATGCTAATATCTATGACACAATCATATTGATCACATAAACAAACGAGTGACGTGTTGTTTATCTGATACATGATGTTGTTCCATGCACAAGTGGGAAAAATCTTATATTGTGTGCAAGGTACAACATATAGGAATATGATTTAAAGAACTGTCTTGACCGCAAGGTAAGAAACTAACGTTCTAAATATGACTAATACACCTCTAAGTCTAGAAACACTTGTTGTTGAAATTTAGCTTAAGTGAGACCTTGACTAGATTACAACAACAAGGTGAAATTCCATGATTACGTGAGACCGTACATGGATAATTACTGTTTCTAAATTAGATACCTATTAGAACAAGTGTCAATAAGGATAATGAGACTACTTCAAAATAAATATTTATGTATTATTGAAATGACATAAATAAATGAAGTAATAAATTAACTTGAAATTACTATTGAAACCAAATTGTGGTGTTCATGATTACTTTAGCTATAAATATGAAGTCTTTTAATTGTTACAAGACTTATTATAATATAAAGTAAGACGTTAACTTGTTATGTCTTCTTTATTAAGACATATACAAGAAGTCATTGAGTTGATCAATGATTTATAACGTATAGTGGGATTATAACAGTCTATGTCTTCTTGATTGAGACATGGACGATAAGTGACTTAGTTAAAAAGTACTTGTGTTATAAAGCATGCAATTGGCTTGGAAAATCTATTTCACCATTAAGTTGACTTAGTTGGTAAATAGGTAAGCCAGAAGGAGTATGAGTTCATCTTACATATTGTTAGATTGTCTCACAATATTAGTTTTAATGAAATACCTCAAGTTTGTGGTGTGTTCAGTTAGGAGAATCAAACTCTATTAGTATTGTTTGATTAAAGATAACTATAACTTCCTTTCTTCCAAAAGCTATCAAGGTTAGAAAATTGAGTATGGGCAGTATATACTCAATAAGACTCCAACTTAGAAGATTAATAAGACACCATTTATTATGGAATGTGATGAATCACATTAAGTCTTATAATTGAAGTTCTTAATTTGTTAAACAACTTATGAAGTAGGATATTAACAAACTAATGTAAGGAACTGTCAATATGTATTTGTAATGTCCCAAAAGAGAACAATTTTGTGTTGCTCTACTTGCTAAGTATTTATAGATAGTCTATAAATTGCAAAAGGCAAGTGGGAGTTTTATCTTGAAAAGATAAAGTTACAAGATACATAATCTTCTAAAAATACACTAATAAATGTCATGATGAGGATTAAACATGTTAATGTTAAATCTCAAGATGATGGAATTATCATTCATAGATCCGCAAGGATATCTCAAATATTTGAATAATATGTTGAGGATTATGAGTTACAGGATTATGGTAATCCTGTTGGTCATTAAGATGAATTGCAAATATTCAATTTGGCAAGTTACTCATACTATGAATGTTTAGATGCAGACCATAAAGATAATTAGTTTTGGAAACTTAATTAATCTTGAATTATATAGTTAGACTATAGAATGAAGATGAATTTATTCAAAGGAAATGAAAATCCTAGAGGTTTAAACCTTTGTGTAGAAATCATATGGATCATTTTGTAAACATATTTAATGTATGTCTTATGACAAGATTATCAATCAAACTTAAGAAATTAACTGTGACTGATTATTCTTTCTAGGCACATTAAATAAAGATTATGATTGTCATTCTTAGTTTCATTAATATGAAATTGACAATGGAATATCAAAAACTCTTTCTTGAGTAATTACTTGTGCGAGGACGATAAGCAATTAAAAGGAGTATTTGAATTCAAATAATCTTTGGAAGTATACAAAGTGCAATAATTCATGAATGGATAAATGCATGCATCTAGGAGATATACTTATGTTTAATTATTAAATCCAAGTTTGATTTATAATTAAAATAAGATAATTCCTTAATATTCCTGAAAGCTAGTGGGAGTGTTATATTTATTTTCTTATTTCATATATGTTGTATAACATATAGGAAGTAACATTTCATATACGTTAAATGTTAAATCTTAGTTTGGAATGAAACTTCACTTGAAGATTTAGAAAATAAACATACAACCTTGGAATATATATTTATTGTTATAAACATAAGCGGTAAAATAATCGATACTAATAGAACATGATATACTATTAGAAAGTCTAAATAGAAATATATCTTTCAAAAGATATAACATGAATGAAATCTGAGTTTGATACAAGGATTTTTTCATGAACATCATGTTATTTGTTGTGTCATGCTTGGATGCAAGATGATTTGACAACATTGATATCTAATTGAAAATTATTAGATAACTAAGTGTAATGAATATGGTTTGATATAGAATTACATTCTCATCCTGGAATTGCTCCTAAATTCTAAGTATGAACCATATGGCAAATTGTTGCGTAATCGTTATAGCCGACAAATCTTGAAAGATTGGAAGGCATCAAGCATTACACAATGGATATTAAAGTTTACGAAATTTTAAAGAGCATATTGTTGTTTGCATACAATGATGCTAATGAAATTGAGATGACACTCAATACTAGTCATGGTAGGATTTCATCCTTGTTAATGGCTATGTGTACTAGTTATGCTTAACTAAGAGCATAGTTGCATTATACATTAAATAATTAGAATACTTTAAACTATAAAAGGTTTGATAGTTTAGTTGTCATAAATTGGTGGTTGAGGATGTCACGCATTTTATGAAATATTATGTGGCAATATCAAGATAGTTGAATGCACACATACAAGAACTTCACTAATTGAATTCTTGAAATAAGTATTCTCAAAATTCCGAAAGATCAAAATTAGTTGATTTATGTCTTGTCAACAAGTATGATTGACATGACTTGAGGCATAATTCACTAACTAGAATTATCATGCATTGATCTAGTTAGTATTTGGATAAGGGATGTTAAGCAATTTATTATTTACAATGAATTAAAGTACTTGGTACATTTGTTTTCATTAATAATAGATTGTATCCAATATTTGCATGTTTAAATCCGTGAATAACTTATGTTATTCTAAATTGTCCATTGTCAATTAATGATATGGGAATATCATTAAATTAAGACAAATCTGAGTATTGGTAGAATATACTTGAAAGTATATTGATGCGTTGACATGCCAATTTCACATGATATTCAATGAATTGAATATAGGACTTATCCCAACTTCATGAGTTTACTTTATGGATTTAGTCATCAAGTAAATCATGTATATATAGTTATCCTCAGACTTGAGATACCAGATAACTGTCATGGATGTAGTGCATTTCTGTGAAGCAATTTACCGCTATACGTAACTGGTAGCTATAAGGATTGTTTTCAGGAATGTTGCAAAGTTCATGGGTTAGGCTCGTAGTCAAGAGAGAATTTGTTCCTTCAAATTTGTTTGAAGTTTAATACTGTTGGGCCCCTCGTAGGGTTGACAAGATGTTTGTGCGGCCGCACCCAAGATCTCCCCTGAATATGTTCAGACGATTTGGTAATCTTGTTCAATCGGAAACAACGAGAATCAGTTAGGTTAATAAAGAATGACTAAGATCCATATCTTTATTAACGTAGTATTAGAAATAAAAGGATAAGTATGATGATGAATCATCAAATGGTTTTTCCAGGAGACCACCACCCGAGTTGTACTAGGGGAATTGGCGTGTTGCTAGACGCTAACCAATGTCATTACTATTAATAGATGTCCAAGTGGGAGCTGTTAGTTTTAATGGACAAATATTACTTTGTATAACTAGAATCGAACTCGGGACCACGGGAATGCACACATTACGTATGAAGAATTAATGTAATAATAATTAATATATAAACCGTTATGTATTTAATTATTGGAACACAAAATAATGACTAACGGACGTTAAGTAATTAACGGGAATTGACTAACGACTGTTAGGGATAAAGGAATGACTATATATGAAATTAGAGGGACAAGAAGATTCAGGAATCCCTTAGGGATTCTAGAACCGATCGGCTATGGGCCTTAGAAACCCAATCCAAAGCCAACTTGTGCTCCAAGATTTCCAAGTCTATAAATACAAGACCTAGGGTTAATTGTTTCTTAACTCTTGCACTCTTGCTATAACCCTAAAGTCTTGTTCTTCTTCTTCTTTGTCTAGATCAATCCACATATCCCTTTGGGATTGTCGATCCAAGTTTTTTATTAAGCAAAAATTGTTTTGGTTAATTTGTGTTCTATTACTAGCATAATCTTTAATTCGGGTACGTGTGTACAAGATCGTGAATATAAACTCATTATAGTTTATAATCTTGGATTGAGATACAAAAAGGTAAGGGGTATCTCGTTAATCCGTTTGTTAAAGATTTGAAGAAGATTTGAAGGTTTGATTCTTGTTCTTGCTAGAATCAAAGGTACGCGTTTCTTTTATATTCAGTTAATTAATTACATGTATTTGATTCTTACGCTTCCGCTATGTGCTTTGATGAAGTTTATATTTATTTATATAATTGTTATGGTACTTAAATTCCAACAGATAAAGGTTTGTAAAAACTTTTGACATCCTTTTTACTAGCAACAAGTATTTTAACATTGTTAACTAATATGTGACTTGGTTTAGGACTTAAGTTATTTTTCAGACTCGACTCAGTTCTGTCTTTTGCACCAGACGATACCACGATACCACTAATTTTAGTGTTGCCGTCTGTACCTTTAATGGTACCGTCCTCTGTTTCGACAGAACTTGTAGGTTTGACAAATTTTACTTGTTTTGTTTTACTTCTCGAAGCTTCATTTGGATTAAAACCTAGACCCGCACCGACATGCTCACTATATCTAATATTATCTAACATGTCATCTAGTGCTTTTGTTCCTTTTTCGAACTTAATGATACTTAACGCATTTTTCCTAATTTCTACGTTTTCTAATCTAAGATTATGGCATGATTCGCATCCAACATCACATTCTTTCCTTTTCTCAAGTCTTTTGACTTGCTCTTTTGGTTCTAAAATTTTTATTTCGAGTTTATGCAAAGTTGGTTTTAGCGTTTTGTTTCTAGTTATAATTTTAGAACTTACTTAACATAATTTATTATATTCATCATATAATATAATATATTATCATCTATTGACGAATTATCATCACTATAGTAAGAGGAGTCGGAATGTACCTTATTTGAAGCTTGAGCCATAAGACATGTTTCGACATTTGGCTTCTCCTCTTCTTCCTCACCGCAATCACTCCAAGAACCTCCTACGAGTGCTCGTTGGTTCTTGATTCTCGGTGGTTTTGGACATTCTCTAATGAGATGGTTTGGATCTCCTCATCTAAAGCATTTTCTATCACTCTTTTCTTTCTTGTCATTTCGGTTCTTTTGAAACGACTTCTTTTCATCACGAGGTTGTCTTACAAATCTACCTCTTCTTCTAAAGAACTTCTTAAAGTCTCTAACCGCTAATGCATACTCTTTGTCTTCACTATTGGAATCCGAACTTTCCTCATCACTAGACTCCATCTTGGCTTTCAATGCTAGAGATCTAACTTTTTCACTTTTGCCTTTGACTATGTCAGAGTCTTTCTTGATTATCATTTCATGAACTTTCAAGTTTCCTATTAGTTCATCAAGTGATAATGTTGCCAAGTTCTTTGACTCTTCAATGGCGGTGACCTTTGCTCTCCATTTGGAATGTAGAGCCCAAAGAAATTTTCAAACATAGTTCTTGCTAGAGTAACCTTCATCAAGAGCTTTAAGACTAGTGATAATAGTATTAAATCTAGCAAAAGCATTATCTATAGTTTCATCTTCCGGAATGGAAAATTGTTCATATTGTTGCACAAGAAAATCAATCTTGTTTTCCTTGACTTGATTATTACCTTGATGGGTGACTAACAAAGTTTTTCAAATATATTTTGCCGTATTACACATAAAAATTCTTTCAAATTCCTTTTTTGGCAAAGCATTGTAAATCTTCATTTTAGCCTCATTATTTTTGGCTAGTTTTCTTTTAAGATTATCACTTTGTTGGTCATAAGGAATAATTTCATCCTTTTTAATTACCGGATTCTTTTCAACAGGTTTAAAGTTACCCTCGGTAATAACATGCCAAAGATCAATGTCTTTTGATTTCACATACGTTTCGAATCTTGTTTTCCAATAGATAAAACAATCAGTTTCAAAAAGTGGTGGTCTTTGCATAGATTTCTCTTCTTGATATTTGGCGAAATCTATTGATCGATTCAAGTTTTAAAATACTATTTATTTAAAAATCTTGCCTGACGTGGCTTTGGTACCAATTGTGGAAAACTAGAAGGGGGGTTGAATAGTTTTACCAGTTTGTCGTTAGTTATAAAAGTTTACTTGTGAAAAACTTTGATTTGATTATTTGTGAAATAAACCAACATCAATATGAAAGCTTATCTATACTATCAAGTCTAAAAAATAAATATAAAGAGTAGAGATGGAAAGATCAAACCGATACAATGATATTTATAGTGGTTCGGCAATGAAGCTCTTCTTCACCCTACTCCACTCCCCGAGTACCCAACTCGAGAGTTCTAAGCACTATGTCAACAAGCTCCCTTCAGGCGGAGAAAACCGTACAACGTCACTTATCACAATTTCTGACACTAAGCTAAATGTCGAGTACTAATCTAGCTAGTACCAATCTCACTCACGATCCACACGATCATTACTAATCACACGATCTACACACTCTACTTTAGATCCACTTGATCTAGATACTCTCTACACAATCGACAAAAGATCCACACGATCTCTACACGATCACAATGGTCCACACAAGATAACTAAACAACACAATGACAACTTGATGTATGACAAGATACAACAAGTAAACTACAAGTAATGCAAGTGCACTACACAGTGACTCTAACACCTTGTATCTTCTTGATACTTTGTGTTCTTCTCTTGGACTAATAGAGGAATGGTTGGATGAAAGAATCACTCTTAAACAAAAGAAAACTATCTAAATGATCAAGGAAATGTAAGTGTGAATAGGGGATAAAACTCAGAAAGTTTTGTGTGAAAAAGGATGCCCAAAAACTGTGCAGTGGACTGGTATTTATAAGCAAAGAAAATTTGTCCGTTACAGGGGGACGGTACCACTAAATACCTGACGGTACCACTAAATTTAGTGGTACCATGGTACTGTGCCAGACAAAAACGCTCCAGTTTTTGTTTTTAGTGGTAAAAGTTTATTTGGAGAAGTTAAGAGCTGAATTGGGGGGGGGGGGGAATAGCTGTTATAAATTTTAAACTTATTTTTCCAATTAAAATATTTCTTTATAATTAAAAAATAATTTGTAAAGTATATTTTTGAAAAAATGTTTTGTCACATTAAAAATGTGAAGTTTGAAACACAAATTTACTTCTTTGATCATTTGCCAAGTTGTAAATTTGTTTGTTCTTACCTAGAGTGATTCACGTAGAAACGGGATATTTTGACTAAAAACTTGTTTATGTTAATTTTGACGTAAAGTGTTTTTACATTTTGTTATCATCAAAACGTAAGGATATCGAAAGATAGAGATAACGTTTTTAGATATTATTTGTATCAACATAACCATTCAATCGCCCACGTTTTCATTATAAAGTATAGTTTCTATATTTTTAACCGAATATTGTATTTATAAAACTCATTTTTCTGTGGAAATGATATTAGGACAGCCCCGAAGTATTTTATTCCAAAAACTCATTACTAACACTTATAACTAATAGATTTAACTCAAATCAACTCCCAAAAACTGTCCTAACTCATCCTCCAACTCTTCAACAATTTCTATGGTATTGAAACAATATTAACAACCTACTAAGAATTCCAACCCTCAAGAAATACATAATCTAGGTGTAGGAAAAATTATGAATCACATATTATCTCTTTTTAGAGCTTGACTTGTATATTTTGAACAAATATGAAATGGGACTTCAACATACACATTTTTCCCAACAAAATAATCATGACAAGTATGTTTTTACTTATTTAAAACATAAAAGTTTACAAACATATATATAGGGATCTTTGTGTTTATTTAGTTTAAATAAAATTTAAACATAATGACATGAAATCAAGCATAGATCTATTATAAAATGCATAAGTAAAGTCATAAAATTTAGTTTTAGGCTTACTTGATTATAATGAACTTAAGTTGGTAGCAAGAAAATGTGAACCCAAGAGTACTCCAAATTACCAAGTATAAATATATATTAACCCAAAATAATCCTTATTAAGCACTAGATAAGCAACCAAGCCTCTTCCTCTTTTCTTCCTCTCCTTGGCCAAATATAGAAGTGAGTGAGTGAGTGTTTTTATTTTTCTTCTAAGTCTTGAAGGTTACTAGTAGTATGTTAGTATGTGAGACTTTCTTGCGAGAACCATTTTATCTGCGAGAACTGAGAGAACCACCAAAAACATACATGCACGCCTTCAATAATTGTATTTTTGCACATATGTTCTAAAAACAACATATATGTTTTTAAAAAAACATAGTTGTTCTAAAGAATTTGATAAGAAATTGGAAATACAACATTTTTCTTTGAAGGTGTGCATGTATGTTCTTATAAGGCGTGCAACGACAATATTGCGGCCTTGTTTAAGGTTTTTGTGAAAAAAGAGGATGAGTTCATGATGATATTGAAGAACATAGGTGGATACTTACAATTATTGATGATTTGCATGTATTTTTATTTTATTTTAAAAGGCGTGCATGTATGTTTTTTGTGATTCTCTCAGTTCTCGCAGATAAAATAGTTCTCGTAAGAAAGTCCCCCAGTAGTATGTTAGTATATATATAGGAAAGGTGTAGATATTTTTAGTTTTAAAATACATTTATTACAAGTAATAAATGAGAGCTAGTAAAAAATTTCCAAGTGGGAATGGTTTATGGTCAAGGTTCAGCTGAATTTAGGGGGAAGACATGGAATGCCCATGCTTGGTGTCATATTTGGTCTACAAACTAAATTGGTTCTATTTAAATTTTCTAGTTACTAGATTATTTATTTGTATTCTAATTAGATAAATGTTAGAGTGTGTAAAAAAGGTAATATAAAGTGTAAGTGGTGAATAAATATTGTATACATATATTTTGAGTGGGCATTGGGTATTTAAAATGTATTGTCTGGTAATAAATAAATTTAAAGTAATTATGTATAATTTGTGTACTTATAATAAAATAAATACCAAAGGGTGAAATAAAATGTTTCTTGAATTACTGTAACACTCTAATATGTGTAGAAATGTAATAAAAATTATTAGTTGGAGTATTGGGCACATCGTTCATGCATTTGGATTATGAAAACGTTTATTTACTTAATTAAATTAAGTAAACAATTATGAACTTGTAATTATAATGAACTCAAATGTGCTCTAGCAATTAAATGATCATCGAAATAGAACCAATGTACTAAAATTATGCAAACCAAAATTTGGTCCGAAGCCGTAGTGTACAATGAGGTGTTTCTAGGTTACGCGATTTAGCTAAAAAGTCTTGCATAAAAAGTATTATAGAAAATTTCAAGGTAATAAATACGATTTTAGTAAATGGTATTGACCTGTAAAATGGTGGGTTGTCATAAGTGTGTCCAAAAATATTAAGTTTCATTTTGACATAGAAACTCAAACTTTTGAGTCGGACAATTTAAGTTAGTATCCTTTGAGCATTGATATAATTTCTTTTGAAACTAAAGAATTTTGTGATATTTATATATATAAAGGAAACTAATCAAGCTCGGTATACATCGTCATATTTAAACGCAAAGTGACGAAAAATATATTTCTTTTTATGCTATGCTAAATGACTACTTGTTTTGGTTGCATATATGTTGCTTACTTATTGCAAATTGTTGCTTACACTTATTTGTTTGTGTAACATAAGTATCAATCTTGCCATGTTATTTATTCGCTTGTTTGTCGATTTCTTGTTTATGCATAATAGGACATTTGCTAGATTTTGTGCACTAAGTTGAAAAATTATTTTTGCATTGCTTATAGACTTAAATAACTTTATTTGCATATGCTATATTAAAAACTTGCATAATTCACTTACGAATGAGAACTAAGTAAAACTAGTCAAGTATTTTGAAAAATGTTGTTTTGCACAAACTCCCACATAATAGTTCAAGTGTTAAAATGTGTCACTACTTTCAATGATTGTCGAAGCATTCAGTATCTTTGAAAAAGGTGTGTGAAACAATGATGTATGAACCATTATATTCCTTGTAGGATATAAACCTGTTATTTAACGCTTTGTAAACTAACCAAGTGCCGTGCAGGTGGATAACATCATTATGTTATCAATTTTCATTTTTCACATTTTAGTGGAATTTCTAGCCCTCGCATGATCTATACCCATACATGTGTTTATACCTGTTTCATTGTTGTTTCCTAATCACAACTAATTAATTACACATGTTTTAGAAGAAATTACGGGATTTGAACAGGTTTCGGGGGACAAAAAATGCCCTCTGTGAAGTTTTTTGGCACCACGGATGGGGCGGAACCAAAATTTTAGTTTCGCCTGTGTTAATTTTTGTCACCACTAGAAAATTAACCACGGATGGGGCGGCACCAAATTTTGGGTTCCGCCCGTTATAAATTTTGGTGCTGCCAGCCTGCAATAACACATTTTCATTTTCGTTTAAATCCCACTCTAGATCACTCACTTTTGTTACTAGGATACTTTTCACTGATATTCACTCATATTATGATCATGTCATCTCACTTGCACCAATAGGATAACCATCTCTGATCATACTTTCAAATTTCATGAAAATGCTCCGAGGTACCTTTCTCTATAAAGGAAGGAAACCTAAAAAGGTTACCTTGCCATCCGTGGGTCTCTGACTACAAATGTTTTGCAATCATTGCCCACAGTAACTGTATTCTTCCGTCCTTTACTCATCCTTTATCCATTAGGTTGACTTATTTTATGAATTGACAACTTCCTAACAAATCCGGACTCATTGTTTGCAAAGATAACATACAATATCAAAATCACAAGTCCAACTTATGACTGTAGATATTGTCTTGTATCCACATATGTTGCCTCACTTGGTTAACATGAAAATAATGTGTCATCCTTCAAAACTATAAGAATTTACATCAAATCATAACTCACACTCAGGTTAAAGATGTATTGTCAAGTCTTGCTATCCTTGAGTACGATCTAATCTCAACAAAGTAGGATTGACAACTTAAGTATTTTGTCCAAAATATTCAAGTAAAATTAACTTATGATTGTAGTCATTAAAAATCATATCCGAAAAATCAAAGTATTTTAACAACATATGTTAAAACACTTATCCTAACACTCTCCCAATCAATAGGAATAAACAAAATGTCAATAGGTCTTCATCCTTGAACATTTAACACTTAAGTTCACTTGCACTTTCACCATCATCACATCACATTCACCTCTGTGATATATCTCAGCCCCTAAGCTTCACAAACATGACCAAAACTTCAAAAACTTCACTCACTAGTTGTACCAACCAATGGACCACAAGAATTAGTATCCATCCTTGTTGTTTTCAACATTTATGAACTAATAATCAACCTAGGTACTCCCAATGCACGTTGAACAAACTCAACCATATTTTCCAACCTATGAGGACTTAGATGATTCATTATGGCTAGAACCTCCACTATCAAATGAGCATGATGCTCCTGGGAATTCTTATCAATTTCCACTAAGCATAATTAGTACTACCTTCACAAGTTATCAAAGTATTAGTAATACTTTGTCGTTAAACTTCTGCATAAGTTTCGTTAAACCTTAAATCAACATTTTAACAACATATGTTAAAATGCAATCTCAAAGCCAGCCTCATGCACCCCGAGCGACAATGACTCTTGAGGAGTATACATAAGAAACTCGAGTGAATTCCTCTTGTCATCATCTAGTGAATATAATCTTGAGACCAAATATATTTAGGATAGGACTATCCGATTCAAACACTTTGGCTTCATATCTTCATTTAGGAAAACATGATGTTTTGGAAAACATTATGCCTAAGAAATCATGCGTTAAGTTTTCATCTTGTTAAAAGGATAATGTATATCCTATGCATCATTCTCTCCTTGAGACATGAACGGTTGTGCTACAAGATATTTCATTACACCTCATTGGCTAAATGATCTTGAACAAACATCTACAAGTTCTATGAACTAGCGTATCTCCTTCATCTCGTCGTACTTGCTTTCATAAGCATGATAACTTTATCCCATGGGATAATCTTATTTGTTGAAAGATACTATTTGTATCTATTTTCTTTCAAGCGTACATCATAAACTAACCTTGATCATAATCTAGTTTAAACCTTGTGCACATCCAAGGTTAAAACTACACATCTCTAGAGCATACACAAAATCTATTGAAGTTGGTAACCTTACTTAGATTCTTGTTGAATAAAATTCCACAGAGCTTTCTTGAGAACGTTCTTAATTTAACATATTACATTATCACACACAAACACATTTCTTGGTCTTAGATGATCAAATCACATTTATAGTACACACTTCAACTCTACATAAAAGATGTCATCCATTAAACTATCTAATTAATTAGAAAAACCTTAGATTCTAAACACATGATTAAAACATATTGTTTGTCGACACACCATTAAATTCTTGGGTATAACATGACATCTTCATCACCTTAGTTATAATGATTTTAGTTGAGTCACATTAAGCCAAGTATTGGTGAACTATCATCTTTTATATACTTCAATAGGAAAAAAATAGGAATTCCTATCTTTCTAACATGAGAATAACTACTGAAGAACCTATTGCACTAGAAACTTAATTTGACCTAACGGTGAAATTGCTTCCATGAGATAAGTTGGGTATGTGGAATCACCCGTAAAAATGATCGTGTTTAGCCTTAATTAAGCACCGCTAGTAATAGTCTCATATTCATTCTCCAACTTGAAAAATCTTTATTCCTATACTTGCCTAAAGTAAGTATTAAAATAAGATATTTTGCCTTGCCTTAGAAATATTAATCAAACAAGTAGTAGATATGACTTTTCTTTCTATAGTTTGCATTACACATACATGTGTTAATAACATATTTTTTGATATGATTAAGTATCTTGACGTTATCATGATAACTATTTGATTAATAGTCAAATGTGTAAACCTTGGAAATGTTTTGTCTGCATGCTTGTATGTTTCGTGCTACTAAATGTTAACATGATTTGTATGATATTTTCATTCTTTCATTATATGATGTTTCGCAAGATTAACGTGTTACTTGTTAACTCATGATATGTCATTTTAATGCATAATGTTTTTATATGATGTTTCTATGTTTGAAAGCTCTTGTCTTTTGTTGACATTCATTAAACCTTTTCGTAGGATAGCCTAAATGATACATGCTCTAAAATGTTATAATTTAAACATGGTTTGCATGAATATTTCGTCTTGCTTCTTTTGTGACTTTGTCACACTATTTGTTTGCCACGTGTGCACTTACAATTTGTCAAAGTGATTTTGGTATGATAAACTTTTAAAAGTCTTTTTATGCTACAAATTAATCACATAGATTGTCATATTTACTTATAGCTAAGTATACTTAAACGTCTAAGCCTAACGACAAAACTATCTCAAGTATATCAAATAATGTCATGCTCTTTTAAAAGTCTTTTTATGCTACAAATTAATCACATAGATTGTCATATTTACTTATAGCTAAGTATACTTAAACGTCTAAGCCTAACGACAAAACTATCTCAAGTATATCAAATAATGTCATGCTCTTTCATAATATGATTGTTTGTCTTGATGTTATCTTGTTATGTGGTAACTTTATGTCTAGTAGTACAATGTGTTGTTTGTATAGGATATTATCGTATGATTTCTATCTTTTTGACATCTTTAGACACTAATTCACTTGTTTTGTATGTTTTATGGACCCCTGCTCTTGCATATAATTTTGAAGCATATAGAATTAAGTTTTAGAGGCTTGGCATTGCATTTGTCTATCTTTCAACTGACCTCCATCCAAATCTCATTATTGCTTCCGCTTTCCAAAAATCACCTCCATCACTATTTAGTTATAACAATACTCTAATTCTCTACACCTCCTATGAGGAAACCACATGCCTCGTCATGCGATCATCTCGCATTGTTAGAGAAGAGCTACGTGACTTCAAGAATGAAGTTCTTTGTATGCTAACCAACATCCGCAAAAACATTACTAAGCTCATCGCTTTCATTAACCTGCAACATCCTAAACACTTGATCGTCATTCTTTATTCGATGCATTACACATTATGTTGGATGTCCACCGATTAAGGCGGAGAGAAATTCATTCACATAATTGTCTTTTGACAAAATGTATTAAAAAACACATACTCATGTTTCTTACACCCTAAAATACCAACACATAGGTACACACCATTTAGTTAAAATTGGTTCACAAAACCACAAGTATTTCAAACATTTTTAACTCAACATCACAAGTTTGCCCAATACCTCATCAAGTGAAAAACACATCATGTGTTTGACAAACCTCTTCATCTCCACAACCAAAATTTGGCCAAATTGACTTCTGACCCCAAGGTACCCTTCGACAACAACGACGAAACCTTAAAAAAAAGGGTCCGCCCAATTCGTAGGTGCCTAGGGTCAAATAAACATACTGCTTAAAACAAACAACCCTCACACAACTTCATTGTCTAGAACACCATCATAGGATCTCATACTTTTCATTCCTAGACACATAGGATGCACGTAATTGTTAGTGCAAACGATATATTAATCAAAACAGCCATTCCCAACACTTTCTCAACACGTTGGTCTAACCAACACTCTCCCATCATATGATGTCATTCTCATCCTCATATAGGTATTTAGTATTTTTATTTTTATTTTTTCATATGGAATTTCTGATCCTAGGTGCTTATTGTCTTCACTTCCTTTTAATTCCATTCAAGCGTATATTATGGCATGATACATCATCTTTGGTAGATGATAATGTCATACAAGATAATGTCGTTCAAAACCAAGTTGTGAATTTTAGATAAGGAATGCATGAGTCCATATTTTTTATTTTTATAGAATTTGCTATACATACGTGTTTCTAATTCTTTAATAGTTGTCTACGTTATCACCACCACCTTCCATCACCACTTTCACTAATCATCACCACCATGATTAGCGAAAACTTACTTTTATCAATCTTGAGTCATCTACCGAGTTATCACCACATGAATCCTACTAGTAAATCGACACCAACACTAGCACCACTCACTTTAATATTCCAACTTCACTTCATGTCTTCTTTATAGGCATTATTTTGTAGGCACTTATCATATTATATTCCTGTTTTTCTTATGATTGTAATTCTTATTAGAAGACTACACTTCATGAGATCTTTGATTTCATAATCATGGTTCTCTACTTTGAGTTGCTTGTGATTATATCATTTATATATTGCATATATACATCTTATTTTTTCCTTTGTCAAAAAGATGAAATATATTGCACTAATTCTTTCATTTTAGGTTCATCATCATATACACTCGATTGTATATAACATACTCATCTAAGGATGAAGTTTGCATCAATTATTTTCCTTACTTTAGGTGCTTCTTGACACCCTCGAACAAAGAGGAATATCCATCAAGCACTCATATTGCATCGTCTATACACTTGGTTGTATATGATATATTTGTCTAAAGACAAAACTTCTATTATACTAATATTTGTTTTGTAGGTTCATCTTGACGCCCTAGAGCAAGGGGAGCTTCCGTCAAGCATTTATAGAATGCATCCTATACACACTTTGTTGTATATCACATACTCGTCCAAGGACGAATATAGTTTTGCACTAATATTTGTTTTGTAGCTTTTTAATCATACTTTGATGCCTCGATCAAGGGGGAGCAACCGTCAAGGGGGAGCATGCACGCATTCATAATCATTCTTATTCTTCGACACACCTTTGTGTTTCTACAAAAAGGAGGAGAAGATAGTCTAACATAGCTTACCCACGTGTATCGTTTGCTATGTGCATTTTCTTTATCATACATTTCTCATATACTTTTTATATGTTGCACAAAACTAACCTTGATGTAGGTTAAGAGTCTAAATTTGATCCATGGATCCGCTACCAAATAAGGGCAATAACCTAGGGGACGCAACAACCATAGAGGATTGGAGTAGACAATTTAACTTCACTATGGATGATGCAAGCTCGCCTTTTTGGGGAGAAATGAAGTTTAAAACTCCAAGGACACACCCTTTTTGTTTCGACAAAAGGGGGAGAAGAGTGTAAACGGAGAAGGTAATGTAGAAGGTAATACGGACACAAGTAACTTTTTACATTTTACTATATATCACGTTTACATATTACGTCATCATCAAAATGGGGGAGATTGTTAGTGAAAATATTACGATATTTAATCTATACAGTCTCGTTTGTTTTGATTGATGACAAACATGTAACTTGATACATAACGTAAAATGTACAAGTTACTCGTAATCATATTTTGTCTTAACATACATTCAACACCTCTCAATGTCTCAAGTCCTCGTATGCTATAACACAGGTTCGTACATGTTTGTTATGTGACATTATGATCAAACCCCATAACAAATCATTTAGAATGTTTAAAATACGTTTAAAGTCACTAAGTATTTTAATAGGTTAACCACTCTATTTCGAACCTCATTTTACATTTTGCATTCACAAGTATTTTTATACAAATACATCTTTTGTAAAATGTCTAACAAATATATACTTTTATTTGTACAAGTAAACTAACTATAATATTCATACAAGTACTACAGTTTACTTACACTTGGCAAAATACATTTTATTTTGACAAGCACTCAACTAGATATTTTATTTACAAAAGGCTACTTACATTTTTTCATATACAAGTAACTTACCTTTTTAAGTAAGTATATACATTTGTTTAAATGTAATTTTCATAAAAAGGAAAACACTCTTTTATTACATCATGCATAGTGCCATCTAAATCTTTAAGGATTACAAAAAATATTTTGCAAAGATTTGATAAAGATTTTGGAAAGATTTGACAAAAGATATATTGGAAAGATTGTGAAAGATTATGGAAAGATTTAAACAAGATTTTGTAGATATTGTGTCAGTCACCCAAGAACCCAAAAAAAGAAGGACGGAACCAATTTTTTGGTTCCGTGTGGTCCGTAGGTTGCTGAGCTTGTTGGCTATAAATAACAGCCCATTGTTCGCTCATTTCTTAACCACTTGAGCACACATTCTCTCTACTATGTTTTCATACATTTAGATCGGTAGTAACATACATTAATCACCTCATTATCATGATTATAATGCTTCTAACTTTCATTATGTTGTAAGCATACTCCCAAAATGATCCTGTGAAGCAAGCTTAGAGATCTTGAGTCATCATCCACCACAAGCATACATATATGAAGATCTATCACAACAAGCTTAGGGAACTTGTGGTCTTCATCCATTAAAGGCTTCCTATCAATGGAAGTTCATTTAGATTAGTCATTCATATCCATTAGACATTTGTGTCATGGATCATCATTGTAAACATCACTGTATCATCACAATATATTCACCAAACTAGATTAGATGGTTTATGTGTTTGTGCCATAAAACACATGATTTGTTATGTTGTGTTAGAATTTAATAATCATGACAAGTTCATATATTAAACAAGTAATCATCATACACATGCGGAAGCATAGGATCTATTTTAACACATAAAGAATTAACCGAATATTAAAGTGAACGTACCTTTGATTCTACCATTTTGTAACTCAATCCAAGATATTAAATATAATGAGTTAATACCACGATCTTGTACACACGTACTATAACCGAATTAAAGTGATTGCTAGATCAAGAAAACACAAAGTTTGTTTTTCTAAAAAACAAACTGATCGACCCTATATAGGTGTTTGTTCGATCAGCCTAAGCAAGGAAAATAGAAGAAAAGACTTAGGGTTATAGCTAGTGCATAAGAGGTATTGAATCAATAACCCTAAGCCTTGTATATATAGTTTAGGAGACTTGTAGGACAAGTTGGAATGGGATTGGGTTTTCCCCAAGCCCAACCCATCGGCCTAAACCGCCCTAGGGGCTTCCGAAACTTTCCCGACTTCTATTTTCACTCTTAGTCCTTTACTTAATCTCTAACGGTCGTTAGTCAATTTTAGTTAACTACTTAACGTCCGTTAGTCGTTATTTTATGTTTTAATAATTAAATATATAACATTTTATATATTAATTATTATCCATTAATTCTTCATACGTAAAGTGTGCAATTTTGTGGCCTCGAGTTCGAATCAAGACATACACGTATTAATATTTTGTCCACAAATCTAACAGCTCCCACTTGGACATCTATTAATAGTGTAATGACATTGGTTAGCGTCTAGCAACACGCCAATGCCCCTAGTACAACTCGAGGGTGGTCTCCTGGAAAAACCATTCGATGATTCATCATCATACTTATCCTTTTGTTAGTAATATTATGTTAATAAAGATATGGATCTTAGTCATTCTTTATTAACCATTCTGTTTCTCGTTGTTTCCGATTGAACAAGATTACCAAATCTTCTGAACGTATTCCCGATAGATTTTGGGCGTGGCCACGCAAACATCTTGTCAACCCTACGAGGGACCCGACAATATTAAACTTCAAAACAAATTTAAAGGAACAAATTCTCTCTTGACTACAAGCATAACTCATGAACTTTGCAACACTCCTGAAAACAATCCTTATGGCTACTAGTAACGTATAGTGGTAAATTGCTTTACAGAAATGCACTACATCCATGACAGTTATCTGGCATCTCAAGTCTGAGGATAACTATATTCATGATTTACTTGATGACAAGATCCATAAAGTTAATTCATGTAGTTGGGATAAGTCCTATATTCAATTCATTGAATATCATATGAAATTGGCATGTCAACGCATCAATATACTTTCAAGTATATTCTACCAATACTCATATTTTTCTTAATTTAATGATATTCCCATATCATTAATTGACAACGGACAATTTAGAATAATCAAATTATTCATGGATTAAACATGCAAATACAGGATATATTATTAAGAAAATGATAATCAAACAGAACTAATATTTTATTTTACTAAAATAATAATTGTTCATAACATCCTTTTACCCAAACACTAATCACAGATGGGCATGAAACTATAAGCTAAACAAAGTCCTATGCCTTCAGCATGTTGATAAAGCTCTCCACCAGGTAAAGCCTTCATTAAATGATCAGATAGGTTATTATCTGTGTGAACTTTGAGTAACTCGATTTCACCTATCTCCACTTGTTCTCGAACATAGTGATATTTAATCGGGAAATGTCTGGTGCCTTTCATGATTCCAAGTTCATTGGCAAATGTAATTGCAGCTGAATTGTCACAATACATCTTTATAGGGTTTTCAATCGAGGGCATAAATCCAAGCCCTGAAACGAACTTCCTAACCCAGACGACTTCCATTGCAGCTTCTGAAGCAGCTATGTACTCACTTTCTGTTGCAGATATCGCTATGAGAAAGACATAACCCGTCTGAGACTTCGTATCATCTTTATTACATTTCCAGGAAGCATCGCAGTGACCTGTAACACCAAGTTCTTCTTCTGGATTTCCCCCATATACTAAAAACATATCTCTTGTAGCCCTTAAGTACTTGAGAATATGTTTAACAGCAGTCCAGTGGAGTTCACCTGGATTCTGTTGATATCGACTGGTTATATTTTGAGCAAACGCCAAATCAGGCCTTGTGCATCTCACCGCATACATAATAGATCCCACAACCGAAGCATAAGGGACTCTCTTCATGCGTGTCACCTCTGCAGGTGTTGAAGCACATGTGTTGCCACTTAAGCCATGATTCTCTTACATTGGCAAATATCCCTTCTTGAAATTTTGCATATTGAATCTCTTTAATATTTTATCAATGTAAGCGCTTTGGCTTAATCCAATCAACCACTTTGATCTATCTCTATAAATCTTGATTCCCAGAATGTATGCTGCTTCTCCTAAATCCTTCATGGAAAAACATTTCCCAAGATAGGCTTTAACCTCTTTCAATCTTGGAATATTTTTACCTATGATTAATATGTCATCAACATATAGGACAAGGAAAATAACATCACTCCCACTAGCTTTCTGATATATACATGGCTCATCCAGATTCTGAGTAAACCCAAACTTTTTTTTATTTCTTCATCAAATCTCTTATTCCATTGCCGTGATGCTTGCTTCAATCCATAAATGGATCTTTGAAGTTTGCATACACGATTTGGAAATTCTGGATTCACAAACCCCTCAGGCTGTGCCATATAGATATCTTCATCTAGGCGACCATTTAAGAATGCGGTTTTGACATCCATTTGCCAAATCTCAGAGTCATCGTATGCAGCTATAGCTATGAGAATCCTAATGGCCATTATGTCAGCAACAGGAGAAAAGGTCTCCTCGTAGTCAACACCATATGTTTGAGTAAATCCTTTAGCTACCAAATGGGCCTTATAGGTGTGTACATTGCCAACCATGTCAGTTTTCTTCTTGAAGAGCCACTTACTTCCAACTACCTTGGCATTGGGAAGAAGGTCTACTTCAATCCAGACTTCATTATCTCACATGGATTGCATTTCCCCATTCATAGCAATTTGCCATTTATCCTTTTCAGGATCATTCATGGCAGCTCTATAATTAGCAGGTTGTCCAAGATCCTCTAATATAGTTTCCTCAACTTCTACATTAAGACATAGACGTTCAGGTCCTTTCACAGTCCTTACAGATCTTCGAATGGGAACAACTTCAGGTGGAGGACCCAGACTTTCAGGTTCCACAGGAAGTTTGCTAGTGTTTCCAGAAGGTAATGTATCCTCTTGATCGTCTTCCAGATCATAAATCCTCCCACTGAATTCTTGAGATATGAGATCTTTTTCAAGAAAATCTCCATACTTAGAAACAATTACTTTGTTTTCAGGTGGGTAGTAAAATTAGTAACCCATCGTTTCCTTTAGGTATCCTACAAAGATACACTTTACAGATCTCTATTGGAGTTTATCTGCTGAGTCACGTTTAACAAACGCCTCGCAACCCCAGACTTTTAAATAAGACAAGTTAGGAGTTTTTCCATTACATAACTCATAATGTGTCTTATCAACCTTCTTGGTCGGAACCATATTCAAAATACGAATAGCAGATTCTAAGGCATAATCCCAAAAAGATAAAGGAAGAGTTGTAAGATTAAACATTGATCGCACCATGTCCAACAATGTACAATTTCTTCTCTCATATACACCATTTTGTTGTGGAGTATATGGAGATGTGAGATGCTGGACAATTCCATTCTCAGCTAAATAATCTTTAAACTCTTGACTCAGGTATTCACCACCTCTGTCGGATCGAAGAGCATTAATCTTCTTTCCAAGTTGCAATTCTACTTCTGCTTTGAAAACCTTAAATGTTTCAAACACATCATGTTTATGTTTAAGTAAATAAACATATCCATAACGGCCGAAATCATCAGTAAAGGTTAAGAAGTAGCTAGAACCTCTCTTTGACACATGTCTAAGTGGTCCACACACATCAGTATGTATTAATCCAAGTAGATCAGAAGCCCTTTCCATTTGATTATTGAAAGGTTTCTTTATCATCTTCCCAGATATACAAGATTCACATTTATCAAATGATTCATCATTGATATCTTGTAAAAGCCCATCACGTTGCACTTTTTCCATACGAGTCTTGCCTATATGAGCAAGTCGACAATGCCAAAGATAAGATGAATCCAAAACATTCTTGATTCTCTTATTATTGATGCTATACATTGAATTATAATTATTGGATTTATTCATATCAATTTCAAAAACACCATTCACAGCAATAGCATTAAAATAAAAAACATTATTTAAAAAAATAGAAATTCCATTGTTCGTAACAGTATGTTGAAAACCAATATCCAATAAACAAGAAAAGGAAACAACACCTCTAACAATAGTAGGTGCATAATGACAATTATTTAAAAACAGAAAAGGAAACAACACCTCTAAGAAAAGGAAACAACACCTCTAACAAGAAAAGGAAAAACTAATTTAAATACACCTATAGCTTCAACAGCTGCATGTGCTCCGTTACCCACGTGCAAATATTATTTTCCATAGGCCAGTCTCCTTTCAACTCTAAACCCCTGCAATGTATTGCAAATATGAATACCACATCCAGTATCGTATACCCAGGAATTTATTTTATGAGTTAATGAAAATAATTCAATCATGAAAAAGTCACCTGAAGTGTTGGGGTTACCAGCCTCATCCTTCAACTTCTTCACACGTAACTCCTCAAGATAGAGTGGACAATTCCGCTTCCAATGTCCTATCTCATGGCAGTGGTGGCAAGCCTGATCATCTTTGAACTCTTCTTGGAGTAGCTTGAGAAGCTCATCAATGTTGGAGGAGATGGCCTTCTGAGTATCCATGAACTCAGACAGCTTGATAAGAAGGGCAGGATCATCTTTGAACTCTTCTTGATTGGAACTAAGAGTCTGCAACACATTGTAGAACTGCGTGTCTTGTGCAGAACCCAGATGATCAAGAGATGTCCTCAGGTCACTGATTTTTTAATCAGTGAAGGCAGCGACCTGATGAAGTTTACCCTGAGAGTCTTCAATAGCAGCCCTGAAGTCAGCATAGGAGGCTGCTGCTTCAGTATGCTGATCCTATTATTCATCAGTAATTTCATGGAAGAGGGCAGTGTTGGCTTTTCTGAGGAACTTTACCAGCTGCCTTTCAGTGAGAGGAAGAACATTGTCATACTTCTACAAATATGGAGGAGTAGCAGGAGCAGAGTCTTTAGAGTTGCCTGATGATGATGATGATGTTGTAGGATTGTTTTAGGGTTCTTGTTCCTCAGGAGGAGGAGATGATGGTGGTTGTTCAGTGTGCTGAGGAGAGTTGTAAGTTTCAGTCTCCAGATCATCCCCAGCACCAAAAAGTTCTTCATCTCCAAAATCAACCATCTCCTCATCTGACTCTTCATTGATCAGTGTCTGGAGATCTGAAAGAGTTGGAACATGGTGGGAATCTGGCTCCCCCTCAAAAGAGGGTTCGCCTTCGTTGTGGCCTGGTCCTGACCCTTCCAGGTGAACAGAGTGGGTTTTCTCTGCCTGGACCAGAGGGTCAGTTCCCAAGAGACTGGATTCGCCATGGGGGTGTAGGTTCCATATCAGCGGGTGGTCGAATGCCCCCTGAGTCTTTGTCCCATTGGGTGCCTTCAGGGACTGGTGGGTGTTCTCCAGTACCATCACTAGGCAATGATTTGTTGAGGTCCCCCTTTTCCATCAAGGTTGTACTGCCCTGACGAAGATATAGGGACCATTTCTCCCTGAGACCCTGAGTGTGATTGCTCAGAGCCGTAAACAGGAAGTTGTATGTTAAGGCCCCCCTTTCCACCAAGGTTGTGCTGCCTTGATGAAGATTTAGGGGTCGTTTCTCCCTAAGACTCTGACTGTGATTTGTCAAAGCCATAAACGGGAAGTGAGAGGGTGTGGGTCCTCTTCTCAGCAGAGTGGTGTGGCTCTATTGAGGATATAAGACCCTGTTCTCCCTCAGGCAAAGGTGGTGATTGACGAATGCCTTCATCGGGATGTGAGGGTTGGATGGTTCCTGGCACCACTGACTTGTATATACCAGCAGAGTCATGAGGAGTAGGTTTGCCTGAGGACACTGAGGGTGATTTCTCAGTGCCCTCCATTGGCTGTTGTTGTTTGGCCAAGTGGGTCTCAACTGTTGGTGTCTCAGTGGGCTTGGCTGTTGGTTGCCTTTTTGGAGGCTTTGAGGTAGAGGTCTCAGTGGCGAGTGGTTTGGGTTGAACCACCTTCCTGGACCCTGCCTTCTTTTTCTTCTTCTCCTTCTTTGAAGGAGAAGGCACTGGTGATATCGCGTCTGCGCCCTGAAGGACCATCAACATATATGTGGTCAGGGCAACGGGTGTAACCTCAGTGAGGTCTCTCGAGTAGTTTGCCTTTTGTAAGACATTAGGGTCAGATACCTGGACGTTGGCTCTAACATACTCGGAGCCTAATAAGTCCTGAAGCACACAGGAAATGAACCTAGGGTAAGACATGTGTCTTTGCCTAGACTTCCCTGATAGCTTGGCTATGAGGTCTCTCAAGATTATCTCTGCAATATCAATTTTTCTACCCTCCAGGAGGCTGAACACTATCATTTGTTGAGCAGTGTTCAATTACTCCGTGGAGGACTTATTTCCGCCAAGGACTTGAATAACGAAGGTCATCAGGATCCTCCAGACAGCAGGAAACCAGGTCTTGATGATTGGGGCTTTGGCTAATAAAGTCCCTGGGGCCACATCAGGGTGTTTGTCGTCATGTGGCCCGAGTAAAAGCAATTCGGCCTTTACTTCAGCTTCAGTGGGCTGAGGGTCAAAGTTCTCAGTGAAATCAAGGCCTGTGGCTTTGATGAAGGTTTGGTAATTTAGGGAGAGGGTCTTTCTCCCATTATTCACTGAGAACGTGATGATGGTGTCCTTGATGACATCAGGGCTTGTGGCCACTGCTGTGCACCAGAACTCCCTCAAATAGTCATGGTATATGACTGGGGGTGTCTTGGTGAATGCCGTAGAAAGGAAGCAGTTTTGCAAGTATTTTACCACGTCCTTATAGGCCGGAAATTTTTTCGGGTAGGCAAAATTTCCAATGACATTATTCTTGGTTAAATCCACGCCCTCTAGTTGGAATTCCACATTAGGGGCACAGGTAATAGCTCTAGAAGCAGCCATTTAAAAAAGGTCTTGGTTTTGCAAGAAAAAATGGTCTGAGTTTAGAGGTCAAGAACACACACAATAGTTTTTGAAAGAAAAGCAAGTGTTTGATTTAAGATTTCTAACAAACGTGTGTGTGTAATTTTCTTGAGGGTATTTATAGGGAAGTGGAGAGGAGGGGTGATTTTGGCACTAAGCGAGTTTTTCTCAAAATTTTGAAAACCGTTTTGTATAAACGTTTGATATCTACATTAAATGCCACCACTCCACTTTCCCGGTTTTCGCCTAACTGTCAAGGTGAACAGTTGTGCCATCTACAAAAAGTGTATTTTGCAGAGTGACATCACCACATATAATATCAAAGGATATTATTTGTGAGTATAGGCATTAAATGCCAAGTGGAATATGTAGTGATGAAGTGGGGGCCCAAGATGTGGATTGTAACACCCCCTAAATTATGAGATAATAGCGGAAGACTAATTGGGGTATTACGGTAAGGATCGAGTCATAATCATAGAAAACGACTCAAAAGAGACGTTTTGAAAGTTATTTGTCATTCAAATAATACTTTTGTTCAAAAGTGAAATATCAGTATAATAAAATCCCATGAAAGGATATAATCATTTGAAAAGAATGACATATTTGATTTTTACACCATGTAGTTTATCAGAATTAAAATGCCCTCTCCGTGTCTTGTCCTGCTCCGTTAATTACCTGAGATAAACATGCTTAAAGCGTCAACACAAAGGTTGGTGAGTTCATAGAGTCTGTAATTTGTAATTAGTTAAAACACAAGTAAGATTGTGTTGGAAATATAATCAGTTGAAAAAGTAATAACGTATTCAAGTATTTATGTAATCATGTATATATATTGCCCTAAGTCTCATGACACGCAAACATTAACAATGTATCGCACCAACGGCAAGAACAATCCAAATCAATGGCATGAGTTATGGCCCTCTATAGGAGATTTGCCGTCTTCCTATTTTGAATTCTCAAATATAATGCATTTGGTTGCTTAACCAGCTAACACAAATGGGGCGTCAGCTGCCAATAGATCTATTCACTATATTCGCGTTCACTCGCAAGTGATTAATGGTTCATGATATGAGGGACTTGTACTAATGGCAAAAGTAATAGTAACTTAGGTAATATAAATCAGGTATAGCATTTAGAAAAGTACTTGAAATCAGTTTATAGCATGTATCTCCCCCAAAGAATTAAAACAAGTATTAAAAGAGTAGGGGCTACGACTCACCTTAAGCGTATCTAGCAAGGTGGAATTATGAAATTAAGTAAGATTACGGATGAGATTACGGAAATGGCTTCAACACAGATCCTGAATAAATAGGGAAGTCTAAGAATTTGACCAAATACGAATGATGGATGTGATAACGAGAACGAATAACGATTTGATCGTTAGAGTGAGAATGTGATATGCTTAAAATGCTTAAAGTTCAAAAATAATATTACATATAATATTATCTTGTTTTTATGTCAAATATTTCAAAATATCATTTCCTCGAAACGTATAGTTAAATTGTTCAAAATCTCGTTATATATATAATTAACGTAAAGTTAAATCATAAATAAATGAAATATACAAAATGCAAGTGACGTGAAGGGAAATCGTAAAATGAAAAATAGAAATAAGAATGTCAAATATAATATGCTGGTCCTTGTCCTTTTCCAGTTTTTACTCTTTTTACCCTAACGGCGTTAGCGTTGCACCGTTAGTCTTTAGTTAAGTATAAATTACATTTATAGTCCACTACTTGTCCAATATTACAATCTGAGCTTGGAATTCAATAATATATCAATTTCTACCTTAATGATTCTGTTTTTATAGTTTCAGTCCCTATTTTTAGCAGTTGACAGTTTTGGTCCTTCTAAGTGAATTTGATTTGCATTTTTAGTCCAAATGTACAAAAAATATGGGAAAAGTTATGCGAGTTTTTCTGTTACTTATTTAAGTTAAATAAAGCTTATTTCAACAGCATATATGGCAAAAGAGCTTATTTTTCTATAGTTGGGCTTTTAACGATCCATTTACAAAGCCCAATAACATTTTTAAAATCGTAAGCCTTGAGACGAGTTGGGCTCATCCACAAGCTCATTTTTAACGTACCATTTTCATATCAAAAGACCTTGATAAGATAGCTTATCACGTTTGCTAAAAATTAGCTTAATGGGCTAAACAGCCCATGTCGCCACTTTTGGCAGTTTTGATATTTGAGTTAAACGTTTTACATTGGCCACTTTTGAGGGTCGAGACGTGGCTATTTTTACATGTTGTTTATATGAAAAATGTAGCTAGCCATGTTGTCTATGGGGTCGCGTAAAGATAAGGTATGATCATTAAGTGTTTTCCAATTTAAGTTTTTACGTGTGAGACATGATGCAATGGTTTCGAAATGTGCATGTAACTAAAATATAAACGTGAAAGTGGTGTGAGCAGTGACTCATAGGCCTTCCATGATGGAAGCTTGTCACGCTTGTGTTCTATATATATATATTGTATGTACGTAAATAAAGTTTTAAAACTATATACGTTCGAGTAAGTTGTGAAAATGATGCATGGTTTCAAACTAACGTGCAAGATGATATGGAGATGAGTTTGAAGCAACTTACTACACCTCTAAGGGTGGTAGAGATTCGAGTGAGATCGAATAGAACGCAAGAAATATAATCCAATCTCGCTAACCCACTTATACGATTTATATTAAAACCCGTTTGCTTCGAATATCTTCCAAACGAACTAAGGAATTCTTCTGGTATTCCAGTGAAGTTTTTAAAAATGCAAGAGAGTTAAAAATGATGATATTTAGTGAGTGGTATGAAGTGGTGAGGCTAGGGATAGTTTTATAAGGTATAAGAATACACGTATGGGTTTCAATTGATCAAAAAACATCCTCCACTTGCTTCTGCTATTCTTGTCACTGAATGAGAGGTTTTCAAGTGAAGTTCCTGACATTCCAAGACTTTAGAAGGAATTGTGAGTGAGTAGCAAAGTTAGAATTTATTTTGTGTACATATAGTATGTCAACTAGTTAATAAAAGGAGTATACGATTTGTATAAATCATGTAAGACTTGATCCTTGTTATTGAAACTTGTCTTTTAACATGAAACTAGGCTAGAAATATTATTAGGATTGCGTAGAAACAAGTTGGAGTCGAAATGGTTACGTATTGAATTTTTGGTTATTCGAGTTGGGTTAAGAACTAGCGAACGCTTTATCTTTTAAAAGCATATAAAAACTAGACATCTAGATCTGGGATTCGACACTATGATAGTCTGCTGGGTGGTGAACGAGATGGTGTAAAAATATTTGTATGTTGTGTTTAAGATTTGAGAGAACGAAGGGTGTTTTGGAGAGGGTTTGGACCGGGTTTTAGCATGAAATAACAAGAAAATGAAGTTGCGCTTGTTGGGCCGATGAACAGTAGAACGAGAGATTGAGTTGGGCTGAATTAAGTTTAGTCCGATTTAGTATATATTAGTGAAATAATTAAGTTTGTGAAATAATTAAATTTCGTAATATGCGTTTGAGCTCATCCTGTTATTTGATGAATTATGTGATGACGTGATCACGTTAATATAGTATAATAAAAAAAATTCAAATTTCCCCGCAAAAATGGTGATTAGAAATAATGACGGAGATTAATATATAATTAACCGTTGTTAATTATAGGAAATTTTGCAGTTTGCTACATGGATGCTGGAAGGCAAAAGAACATATATTCCTATATTAAATAGGTGTTCAGTTACCAACCTCGGACATTTACTAACTAAATACTTAGAGCATTAAGTATAGCATTGAATGTCTTTTCTTGAGGTCCCTAAATGATTTTTCATTCAGTGTGGGGGTTCAGGGAAGGTTATTCAGTGATCTTATTCACTGAGAGGCACAAAGAGTCAGGGACCTGAGGTTTTCAGAATTTACACTAAGTTGGATGGATTCAATCAGTGGACTGATTCTCAATATCCAGCATTCCCAATTCAGCTTTCAGTCTTGTGAAAGTTGGTTCATCCAATGGTTTGATGAATATATCAGCTAGCTGATATTCAGTGGGAATGAAGTGTAATTCAATGTCACCATTCATGACATAATCCCTGATGAAATGATATCTAATATCAATGTGTTTGGTTCTCTGATGAAGAACAGGGTTGTTAGAGATAGAAATTGCACTTGTGTTATCACAAAAGATGGGAACCATCTTATAATGGATGTCATAGTCACTGAGTTGACTTTTCATCCATAGTACATTTGCACAACAACTGGCTGCTGCAACATATTCAGCTTCTGCTGAGGACATGGCAACTGATTGTTGCTTCTTAGTACTCCAACAGACTAATTTTCCACCAAGGAATTGGCAGGAGCCTGAGGTACTTTTTCTATCCATGTTACAGCCCGTATAGTCAGAGTCTGAGTACCCATAGTACAATCCAAGACTTGGAGTACCCTTCAGGTACCTGAGAATCCTTTTCACAGCTGTGAGATGTGATTCTTTTGGGTCAGATTGATATCTGGCACACAAACAGACTGAGAATTGGATATCAGGCCTTGATGCAAGTAGGTACATCAGTGACCCAATCATTCCTCTAAAAAGAGTTTGATTGACTGGTTTACCAGCAAGGTCAGGACCTAGGTTGTTTGGAGGAACCATGGGAGTTTTGACTGAGGCACAGTCACTGAGCTCATACTTTTTCAGTAGGCTTCTAGTGTACTTCTTTTGACTGTTAGAGGTTCCCTTATCAGTCTGCTTGATTTGCAGTCCAAGGAAGTAAGTGAGTTCTCCCATCATGCTCATTTCAAATTTCTTTGCCATCAGTTTTTCAAACTGTTTGCAAAGTTTATAACTTGTTGAACCAAATATGATGTCATCCACATATACTTGAACAAGGATGACATCTCCATTTGTCCTATAGATTAACAATGTGTTGTCTATCTTGCCTCTGACAAATTTGTTTTGGATGAGAAAGGCTGAAAGAGTTTCATACCATGCCTTAAGAGCTTGTTTCAGTCCATAAAGGGCTTTGTCAAGCTTGCAGACTTAGTCAGGAAACTCACTGCTTTCAAATCCAGGAGGTTGTTGAACATAAACTTCTTCTTTCATTGAACCATTTAAGAATGCACTTTTTACATCCATTTGGTACACTTTGAAGTTCATGTAAGTTGCAAATGCAAGGAAGATCCTGATGGCTTCCATCCTTGCCACTGGTGCAAATGTCTCTTCATAGTCAATGCCTTCTTGTTGATTATAGCCTTTGGCTACAAGTCTGGCCTTGTTTTTAATGACTATGCCATTTTCATCAGTTTTGTTTTTGAACACCCATTTTATGCCAATGACTGAAACATCCTGAGGACATTTGACCAAGCTCATTACCTTGTTTCTGTCAAATTATTCCAGTTCATCATGCATGGCCTAAACCCAACTAGGATGTTTAAGTGCTTCTTTAACACTTTTAGGTTCAATGGTGGAAATGAAGTCCACAAACAGGCATTCATTGGCTGAGGCTGCCTTTAGTTTAGCAGCCATGCTTCTTGTAAGCATGCCTTCAGTAGGCTCTCCAATTATATTGACAAGTTCTATATCTTTAGACCTAGTCCAACTGTCCTAAGGTCTTGGATATTGATTAGAACTTGTGGAGGCCTGATTGGGTGGAGGTATAGGTTCTAGTGCAGACACTTGATGATCTTTAGGATCTTGAGTGTCTGACTGACTTGGCTGATCACTGAGATTGGTTGGTTCTTGAGCACTTTGTTCAGACTGATTGGTTGCATCAGTACTTGTCTGTGCTTCAACAAACTCAGTGATGGTTGGGTAAAGAAGGTTGTGAGGGACTATGTAGTAGGAAATATCAGCATCTGTTTGATATTGAGTGGAAGGATTATTGTCATGATGATATTCATCAGGAGGATATCTTGATGAATCATCAATTCCTATCTCTTCCACTGAGGTGTTTGAGAATCTGATTGCTTCAGAACTCTCATCAAAGGTGACATGGAATGTTTCCTCAGTCTGTTGTCTCCTTTTGTTGAATACCCTGAAGGCTTTAGCGACTAGAGAATATCCTAGGAAGTATCCATCATCAGCCTTAGCATCAAATTTCCCTAAGTGATCCTTGTGGTTATTAATAAACACAGGACACCCAAAGACATGAAAGTAGCTGATGTCAGGGATTCTTCCCTTGAATAACTCATAAGGGGTTTTGCTATGTCTCTTGATAAATGGATATGTTTTGTGTATAACAGGCAGTTTTGACTGCTTCAGTCCAAAAGTGTTTGGATAGGACTGATCCATTCAACATTGTTCTAGTAGCCTTAATGAGTGTTCTATTCTTCCTTTCAGCAACACCATTTTGTTCAGGTGTGTAAGGAGAGGAGAAGTTCTGAGAGATTTCTTTCTCATCACAGAAGCATTCAAGTTCATGGTTTTTGAACTCAGTCCCATTATCAGTCCTGATTTGTTTGACTTTTATGTCATTTTGGTTTTCAATGTTCCTGACAAAGGACATGATTGTTCCAGCTGCCTGACTCTTTTTGGTCAGGAAGTAAACCCAAGTGTATCTTGAGTATTCATCCACAATGACCAGAGTATACTTCTCATGGTTAATGGATCTAGGACTGATGGGCCTAAAGAGATCTATATGAAGAAGGTGAAGGCAGCTTGTGATTGAGAAGTTTTGCTTGGTTTTAAAGGATACTCTATGATGTTTGCCTTTTTCACAGGCAGAGCAGGGTTTATCCTTTGAAAACACAAGTGATGGTAAGCCAAGGACCTTGTTTTGTTTGGCAAGATAGTTTATGTTTTTGAAGTTCAGATGGGAGAGTCTCTTATGCCAAAGCCAGTTGAGAATTTCAGTGGCTTTAGCAAAGAGATAAGTTCCATTCTGAGTTAGAGTAGACATATCTAACACATAAACATCTTGTCTTCTTGGTGCAATGAGGACTACTTCCTTATTTGCATTGAAGATGGTTCCTTGCTTATCATCAAACTGAACTATGTATTTTGCATCACATAGTTGACTGACACTGATTAAATTATACTTAAGACCATTTACATAAGCTATCCTAGTAAAGACTATACCACTACAGTTTACTGAACCATAACCTTCAGTGAGACATGATGAGTTATCAGCAAATACCACCTGAGCTCCTGGTTCCTCTACATACTTGTGCATATATTCTTTCACACCAGTCATGCTCCTTGAACATCCACTATCTAGATGCTAAACTGGCTCCCTGGCATGTCTCTGCACAAATAGTAAACTGTGTCAGTTCTTTCTAGGACCCCTCTTCTTGGAGGGCTTGGCTTTAATGGCCTTTTTAAAAGTAACAATTGATGCATGGTCAGAGGTTGAATGGACTGAGCTTCCACAGATTTTGCATTTGATTACAAAAGTGGACTCAGTAGACTGAGAGGATGACTTGGTCATACCTCTTCTGGTCTGAATGACCTTCTCATGTCCTGAGGTGTCATGAGTGGGATCTCTACATATGTCACAACTAGTGTCCATTAGGCAATCCTTAGGATGGTGGTCATTAAAGCCACAATGTGGGCAAGGTGAGAAAGGCTTAGCTTTTTGTTTCTGCTTCTACTTAGAATCAGAGGGATACTTAAAAGCTTGTGCTTTAAAGTTTGCAATTTTTGATGTAGCTGTGTAAGACTGGTGATCAGAAGTCCTGTGATCTTCCTTTTTGCATATCATGCAAAAAAAGATTCTATAGCAATCATCAGTAGAATGATTAGTATAGTTACACAACTCACATCTTTGCTGAGGTTTGGAAGGTTTTGGTTTGGTGGTGCTTGAGGAAGCTGATTTGGGTTCCTTAATCTTAGATTGAGGAGGTTTCTCAGAAGATTCAATCTTCTGACTCAGCTTCCTAACAAGCTCAGCCAACTGATCATATTTTGAATCAGGGCTTTCAGTTTTCACTTTAGTAGGGACTGAAGTTGTTGAGTCACCAATAGGAACTGAGACTTCAGGTGTTGGCCTTTTCAGGATGGTTTTACCTACTCCTGACTTCTCCTTTGGAGAATGTTGAGAGTAGACTAATGGTGTAAGATTAGAGCATGGTTCAGCTCCTTGAAGAACTTTCAGAGGTGGGAGTGGTGCATGAGATTCTGATTCAGACTCATTGACTGACTCAGAGTTACTGAGTTTATCAGTGAGTCAAAGCATATCTTTTATAGCCTGACTTTTAGGATGCAAGATTTTCCCAGTCTCAAAGTTAGGCAACTTATTGACTGGGTTGTTTCTGACAATCCTGTCACTAGACTTGGGTATCATTTCTTGCTCAAAAGATACCAGCTGGAATAAAGGCCTTTTCACTGTGACTCTCACTGGGGGATTCAGTGAGTTGGTCATATCCTATAACTTTCTTGTTTTCACTAGGAATAAGACTAACAGTTTCATAGACTTTAGGATTCTTTTTAGTCCAGCTTTCAATGACAACCTTCTCTTTGTTAAGTTCATTTTGAAGAGCTTGATTTTGTTTCAAAATCTCTGTGTTTTGAATTTGTAGTGTAACAGCTTCTAACTTGGCTTGTTTTAAGACAAGCAACTCATCTCTACACTTATTTAATTCTAAAACAAGATTGTTATATTATGAAAGAAAATTAAGGCTTTGTTCTTCAACAAACTTAAGATCTACATTAATGAAATTCATATAAGACTGCCAATCAGAATCATCATCCATAGAAAGTAAAATATTTACCTTTTTCATGGTTATGTTGACCCATTCTCCTTTTCTTGCATGGCTTTTTCCAACAGCCAGCTGATCACTATCTGAAAGTGCCATCAGTGCACTGACTCTAACTTCTTCATCATCTGAGGAGACCTCTTCTTCATCCCAGTCATAGGCTTCAACTACAAGAACCTTGTTCTTTGCTTGAACAGGTTTGGAAGTTTGAGCAGCCTGAGACATTGAGGGATTGACCTCAAAGAGAGCAAGTTTAGCCTTAGCTTTTCTATATTTTGCTTCAAAATCTTTTTGACCATTTTGAACAGTATTGTTTTGAAAATGTTGGGTAGACTGAAGCATTGTAGTTTGAAACTTTCTAGTTCCTGAAGAAGAACTATTTCCAGAAAATTTATAAAAGGGTTCTGAGATGGTTTTTGAAAAACAGTCTTTAGCAAAATGACCCTTTTTATCACATTTGAAACATTCAATGGTTTCATTTGCTTTTGCTTTTGAAAAATTTGACTGATTTCTTTTGATAAACCTTTTTGAATTAGCAAGGAGTGCCCTTTCTTGAAATTCTAAGTGTAAATCATTTAGGTACTCCTCACTAGTTCTTTCATCTTCCTCATCATCAGAATTTTCTTGGAAATCCTGTACAACACTATTAGAATAAAAGGCAGTAGATAAGGGTAAGGTAGTCAGGGCCTTTTTGGTCTCAAGAGCTTTCTTTGAGTTAGGGTATCTCCTAGAGATTAAGTTGTCCTCATAGACAAACTTCCCATAGATCTCAGGGAGCTCAAGGGTCTGGATGTGGTTAGCATTCCTGAGGCCCTGAGAGAAGTTTAACCACTTCTCAGGGAGACTGTTGACAAAGCCAACATTGATCTCATGCTTAGACAAAACTACACCATCATTTGATAATTCATTTATCAGGGTTTTGTATCTTGTATAGGTATGAGAGAGACTTTCAGAGTCTTTTGCCCTCAAAGTGTTATACTTAAGTTTTAGGTCCATGATCTTGTTTTCCTTAGTATCTGAGGGACCTTTAAAGCTATGAACCAAGTCAATCCAAGTTTGTTTGGCTATTGTACAGTTAATGACTGATTCCATTGTATCGTCAGGAAGACAAGATATAATAATGCTTTTCAGGCGTTGGTCTTGATTAACCACCCTTCTCTCATCAATGGTCCACTGAGCTTCAGGTTTAGGTAACCCTTCAGCAGTCTTAGGGACATAAGGACCTTCATTGATACATGTGATGTAGTATGGTTCCATACCAGTCAAGTAGCAAAGCATACGCTTTTTCCACTTGCTAAATTTTCCAACTTCAAGTCTGGGAGCAACAGCTGAATAGCTTCCTCCTTTTTTGTCGACGAGCTGGGGCACATTAATATCAGCCATGGTAGGATCTTGGTTTTAAAAACCTTTGAGCACTCTTTAGTTTTTGAAAAGATTTTACAAACCAGAGGCTCTGATACCACTTGTTATTCCCGTTACACAATTAGATTTAACTACAAAGTTAACCTAATCATGTTCCATGACTGAATTAATGTATTGATTAATTAAACAAATAAATAAAATGTAAAAGATAAAAACACAAGTTTTTCAACGTTTAAATTCTTATTAGAAATTAATCTAAAGAATCTATACCCAAGTGTTAGCGGAATTAACACTTGGGATTGAAACGACAAGGTATGGTATGTTCTCCTCACTAAACTCAAGCTATGCTTGAGTGGCAACAATGAATGAACCACTGAGCTATCTCATGGACTACGTTGCTCTTTGGGGGAGAAAAGTAGTTTTGT
This sequence comes from Artemisia tridentata subsp. tridentata, assembly GCA_021014915.2. Taxonomy (NCBI): domain Eukaryota; kingdom Viridiplantae; phylum Streptophyta; class Magnoliopsida; order Asterales; family Asteraceae; genus Artemisia; species Artemisia tridentata. The sequence continues at coordinate 161,388,600 of CP139509.1, forward strand.
GAAAGTCTAAGCTTTTAATGCACAAAACTTATCAACTTTTCTCCCTTATGATCCTATTTATACACACGTATAAAACAGCACCCGTGACTAAAAAGACAAACAGAATGACCTAGCTAGTCTGGACAAAATACAACAGTATTTTCTTACAGTTACAAGAATCTATTTTGGGAATAGGTTAATACTGCTTTCTGAGTGACAGTGATGACACTGCTCTTGTTCTCAAGCCTTTCAGGGAAAGTTTGACTTTAGCCTAATAAGGACTTCTCCTTATCTTTTCAAACTCTTCCCGCCTTGTCCAGCCTTTCTTTCAGACTTCAAATTCTTCAGTCTTTGTCTTAAGTCTTCATCTTCATTCTTTAGTTGTTGAGGAGACTAGGGTTCAATGAGTTATTGTCATCACTCACTGAACTCATTATCTTCTTCTTTGGCTTAAGTAACACTCAAGGAGTTCCACCTCATTGAATGGTGAATCTTTCTTCTTTGACTCGTCCAGATAACTCACTGAGTGACTGTTCACTCAGTAACCTGAGATCGTTTAAGGTTGATTAACACTTGGGCTAATTTGTATTCAAATCCTTGTTGTCAGGACGCTTGGGTACTAAATGGACCCAACAGATACAAAAGATTTAAAGTTTTTAAATGATAACGTATTCACCCCCCCCCCCCTCTACGTTTTCACACACTTAACCAAAAATTACAATATAACAATTACTATAACTAAACATAAAGTTTACATACAAGTTTTTACCCCTTTAACATTCAAAGTGGGTACGATTGGCTTTAAACCAAACACCAAATTCTACCAGTTTTTACCAAAATGCTTTAACAACTATATAGAATTTTTGTTCATAACACAACCTGGACTTGACACCTTAAAACAAAATTTATAAATCATTTTTACAACACTTGGGGGTTCAAACTTAATTAAGCTCGATCAAGATCTTCTAGTAACCCGTTAAGCACAAATTGGGTAACGAACTTCTACATCTAAGCCTTCCTACTTCACTCCTTGTCTTTACCTTTTTCTACTCTGCTTGAACCTACAAAACGCATCAACTATAACATGTAGGCATAAAGATTAGTAAGTAAATTAGTAAGTAAATGGTAATATATATTATAACAAAATCTCAACATATACATTTTGTTTAGCTAATCCACTAACCAACTATAACGGCAAATTATGAGCAACAACTATAACATAACTATAACATATCTTAGCTAATTTATATTTAGCTAACTATAAAAAGCATTTGATCAAAGCTACTATAACAAGTTCCAAATATAAACTATAACATATCATATATCAAAATCATGAAGATGATAACTATGACGAGTATTAACCATGTTACTTATCTCAATTCCGCAATTACTCTATAATGAGTGTCTAAATACTCATCATTTCTGTCACATTTAGACTGCAAAAACATTTAAAATTATGCAGATGTGCTTTAAAATACAGGAAATATCATTTGATTGTGTTTTTATGTGTTGCAAGTGCAAAAGGATTGAAAAACAGGTGAAACCGAACAAAGTTTGCATAATTGACAGTTTCAGTCCCTGAACTTTCACAAGTTGTCAAAATTAGTCCTTTAAAATTCAAGTTTGCAAAATGACAACTTAGGTCCCTGAAGTTTCAAAAATGGCAAAACAAGTCCCCTGGTTTTCAAAAATGGAAAATTATCTTTTATGGTCCTTGTACTATTAAAACTTGGCACGAAATACCCCTGAGATAAACTTTGGAAAATTATCAATTCAGCCCCTCAAAACTTCATAAATTAGAAAAATGGTCCTTGTGTTTATTATACAAACCAAACCGGATCAAACTTACTTCCCTAAACAACCCAATCTTTAATAAACCCAAAGCCCAAACCACAAACACAAGCCCACTACCACCTTTGTTTAAATAAACCCAGACCCAGGTTTGACTTTAAGTCAAACCTTCCTTCTCCTTCTTCCCATACCGCCAAAACCCAAAACCATACCACCCCTTCCCATTGTTTTCTCTGCTACACTTCACCTAACTGCCAAGAAGCATTTAAAGCTTCTTCTCCACCTCCACATCTAACCAAAAATCCTTAATTGCTAAAAACCTGCTTTTGATATTTTGGCGCCAAAAGTCCAAATGGACGGTTATGATGAATTTGATGAATCCAATGGCCAAGATCAAGTGGGAAAGTCTCAGAGATGTCATCTGAATATCTATAAAGAGAAGAAGTGAGGCAGAGGAGAGGATATCATAGATTTCATAGTTTACGATCATTTTACTTATTGTCATTTTACTGCTTATCTTTATTACATGTCATTTAAATGCTTTCAGGATCTTACTACTCTTTGACAAATTGTAATAAACCTATTTACAGTACCCTTTTCAATCTATCTTTACAATTTTCATTTATGCTTAATTCGTACTTTAATTTTCAAGTCATTTAAATACTGTCGATTATTGTTGTTTATTGGACTTCTTAGCTCACATAAGCTCCTGACAAAGCTTATTTAGCTTTTAGAAACCTTAAAACAAGTTATAGTCATTAAAACAAAAATACCAAAAAGAAATCAAGAAAATCATAGAAAAGAAATAAAAAATCAGTTTATATCATGAATCAAGCTTGGAGCAGGGTAGATAATGGATTGCCCTTGGTTTAGTGCGTATTGGTAAGCTATAGGTGTGGTTATTGGTCCTTGGATTTCAATTTAACACCTTGAAGCCATTTGTAAGCCATTTCATCAATTTTGGCATTCCACTGTTCAACTGCTTAATACTGCTTATTTGTGATTGTTTTATGCTTATTTGGTGTTTGTAAGTTAAGTTATTGCTTTAAATTATATGCTTGTTAGTGAGTTTAAATAGTTACTTACAATTTCAATTTCACTGTTAAATTGCTCATTTTTGATTATCTGTGCTAAAGCTGTTGTTATCTGCATGTTTAAGCTTAAAAAGGTTTAATTTGACAAATTATAACCTTTGGAGTTGATATGATAAGTTAATTCAGTCTAACACTTTGAAAAATTGGAAATCAGTAGTTTATAGGGGTTGTTTGGATTTGCCTGCAAGTCAGTGTTTAAGTAAGTTATTGTTGTTGTTTATAGTTGTTATCTGTTATACTATGTTCTATTAGACTTCTTAAGTCATAAAATTCAGTCTTTATTAGCAAATAGTCAAAATAGGTTTTAATCTTCATTGTTTTATTGTCTGTTAGGATTTTTAGGTTCATATTCTACATAATAGTGTACAAGTTGTTTATCTAGCTTAATTTAATCTTATTATAGTTTAATATAACATAATCATTCAGTAGATTAGGTTTAAAGTTCACATAAGTCAAATATTAGTGTTTACTTTTAAAAGTCAAATTTATACCCTGCACAGGATAACTAGCCAATTTCACAAGCTCACAACTTGTTCATCATTTGGCTTTAGCTTGTGTAATTTGGTGTTTTGTGAAGCCCTTCTGGCTAGATTGCTATTTGATTGCTTATTGTCCATTAGCTGCTTATTTGGACGGCTTATTTATGATTATCATGTTCATCAGAAAAATCACTCCCTACACTGATTCATCAGTGTAGGTGAGCATCTTTCATAAGCAAATCAAGAGCTTATTTGTGGACTTGAGCTTGTGATCTTTAGCTTTTTAGGAAGCTTAGGTTCCCATCTCAAAATTTTAAAGCTTATTTTTCATTTTCCAGCTTATTAAATAAGCCTGCTCATAGCTTTTAACTTGTCCCATTTTGCTGAGTATACTGAGTAATCAGTATATACAAGCTTTTTCATAAGCTCCTCAAAAGCTCACCAGTGGACCCCACAGGGTGAGCTTGGACTTTTTGGAAAGCTAACCAACCCATCTTGCTACTCCAATCTTCACTTTGTGCTTTATAGCTTATTTCATAAGCTTATTTTGCCTCTAAAGTCAGCAACAGGTTGTTACACTAGCAGTACCTTGCTTACACAAGCAGTACCTTGCTTATTTGCTTATTCCAAGCTTATCAGTGCTTATTTCTTGTTCCTCTAGTTTTATTCCAGTCCCTTTTACTTATTTTCATCTTATTTCACCTTTGTTTCCTTTTGTTTAGCTTATTTGGTCACTTATTTGAGCTTAAACCATCAAGTAGAGCCAAAAGCTCAAACTGATAAGCTCATAAGCTTCCAAACAGCTTATTTTTAATTTTTAAAATTTTTGTCTTCATTAAAGTTAGTTATTTTCAGTAGTTAAATAGTTTTGTAAAAGAAAATTCAAGAAAATCAAAATATAAAAAAAGTGATAGCTTCTATTTAAGCCATTTGGCTTATTTTGAGCTTTTTCATTAAGCACTTTTCATTTTTATATTTTTCCTAGCTTCCTGTACTTATTTAATATTTCTATAAAAAGTTTTAGATTTTTCTCAGATCATTTGGTATTTATTAGAATTTTTATTAGTTTTAAATAATTATTAAATAGTAATAAATTAATAATAATTAAATAAATAGTCAAATAAATATTTTTATTTTTCCTAAACTTTTCTTTTATCATTTTGATTCTAAAAATATAATTTTCACATCCGTGGGATTTATATTGGTCTGAATTCACGTTTTATTTTGTACGTTTACGTAATTTTTATTTAAACGTACGTTTTTAAGTTTTAAACGTTTCTAAGTCATTTTCTTTTACGTAATCGTTCTTATAGCTTGTTTAAGTTATTTTCTTTTATAATTCCTTAGTTTAATCACTCACACCCCTTTTCCTATTCAATTTCACCCGATCACAAATTCGTTCTATTACAGTGTTCACACCTCGTTGGGACTTAACGACCCGGGGAAACACTAAAACTCCTTTGGTAAATTGTATTGTGCCCTAGATTGTTTGACTCTTGTTGACCATTTACTTGGTCAATATTAGTTGACCGTTTGGGGACGATCAAATTTTGGCGCCGTTGCCGGGGAGGTGTGCTGCGTAGATCGCATTTGCAGAATCAGTGTTGTTGAATATACATCCATTGTATATTTACCATCCTTGTTCATATTTTCTTATTTTTATATATATATAAAACCAAAATTATCGTTAAGTTAATTCGTTTGACTTATCGATAACCAAAAATATCGTATTTCAAATTTCCATAAACAAATAAAATCCAAAAAGATTCTTCTTACCCTTTTCTAAGTTTTCATCACTCTAAAGGATTCTTAGACTCGTCTTAGTGCATGCGCACTCGTTCATCTAGGTCATCAAGCCCTTTTCGTGAGCTTGTAAACATACCTCGAATACATCGTAGACGTTCTGCTCCATCAGTCGTACCTGAGATACGAACTAATCCTAAAACTCCTGTCATCATGACAGAAGATCGTCCGATGAATGAGCTTCTCCAGGCACCCTCCGATGGGTACGGAGATGCCATTGTTGTTCCAGCCATCGTGGCTGAGAATTTTGAGCTTAAGACTGGGTTGATAAACCTGGTAACCCAGCGGCAATTCTATGGTTTTGACAGGGACTGATGAGTGTCTAAATACTCATCATTTTATTCCCATTTAAACTGCAAAAACATTTAAAAACACTCAGGAAATGCTTCAAAATACAGAAAATATCATAAAATGTGTTTTTATATGATTCAGGAACAAAAAGATTGAAAACAAGTGAAAAACGAACAAAGTTTGCATAATTGTCATTTTCAGTCCCTGAAGTTTCATAAATTGGCAGAAATAGTCCCTGGTGTTAAAAATATCATTCAAGGTCCCTAAGCTATTTAACTTTTACAATATTGGTCCTTGGATGAAAGTTTTAAAGAAATGGCAGTTTTGGTACTTCAACTTTTAAAAATGACATAAAAGGTCCCTGGAGGTTTAAAAAGTGGAAAATTACATTTATGGTCCTTGGGTTATTCACATATGGCAATTATGGTCCTTGTGATAATTTTGGAAACTTGCCACATCAGGTCCCTGAACTTTGCATCTTTACACTTTTGGTCCTTGTGGTATTTTAATACAAAACCAAACGGACCATGTTATATTTACTAAACCCATTTACAATAACCCAACCCAACCCTTATTATAAAACCCAACCCAAAACAATTACCCAGCCCAATAATAAACAACCCAACCCACGTTTTTATTAAAATAAACCCAAAACCAAAACCCGGTATTTAATACCAAGTTTGACTTCGGTCAAACCCATCCCCTTCCTCACAACCCCGCCAAATCCAATACCACCCCTTACCCATAGTTTTCTCTGCTCTATCCCATCAACCCCCCTCCTCTGCTACACTCCACCTTACCTAACAAACCAAAACGCATTCAATGCGTCTTCCCCATCACCTCTTCACAGTCCTAGTGGTGTTTCCCACTATATTACTTTTGGCGCCAAAAATCCAAACCAACAGCTGAGATCAAGTCAAAGCCATCCAAGAGTGCAGAAAGACTCAGAAAGAGATAAGAAGACAATCCCACTTTATTTTTGTATATATAGAAGCTCATTGTAACCTTTAATGGCAAGTAGTTAAACTAGTGTAATCGTATTTTTAATTCAGTACTCAACTTATTGTAATTTCAAGTTCCAGTTATTAATTCAAGTTAAATTCAGTTCAAGTAATCTTATTTCAATCACTTGTGTTCTAAATTTCAGTAGTGCTAAGTTTCAAAGTTGTCTGTTAACTAAGAAATAAATTGTTAAGTTGTTAAGAACCAAACAAACACTCCAAACCTTTGCTATAAGCTTATATAAGCTTATCATAGCTTTTTATAAGCTTATATAGTGATCAACTGTTCTAATCAAGAAAAATGATGAAAGTCAACTAAAGTCAAAGAAGCAACAAAATAAGCTACTGGGTGAATTAAGCTGTTCTTGGAAGTTTTCTGGGGTTTTCTAGCTTGTGTTAACAAGCTAGGATTGGTTCTGGTCATTAGTTCTTGGTTCCATAAGCTACCTCAAGTTGTAAGCTTTTTCTCAAATTTTAGCTTAATTTCTATTTCCACTGTATAACTGCTTAATATTAGCTTATCTCATAATTTCTTGCTTATTAATAGTTCTTAAGTTTATTTGATCTGTTGTATCAGTAGTTTAATAGCTTTTGCATCATTTTACTTAAAAAACTCATAAAAACCAAAAATAGCCCTTAGATAGTAACTACTTATTAATAAGCTTATTTTAGTTTTTAATAATTAAATATCATCTAAATAAGTTAGTTAAACTTATTTCAGTAAGATTTTTAGCTTAAAATCAGATTTTCATTTGAAAATCCACCACAGAACACTATAAAGGGGTGTTTGGTTTATAAGGTCAACTAGGTCAAATATAGCATGTACTGTACATTTACCTTATTCCCAATTTTGATCCAGCTTTTTATAGTCCAAATAAGGTGTTTCTGAGTTCACATAAGTTATATAGTTAGAAATAGCACTTTTGTCCTACCTGTGCACTTTTCAGTCCATAAATAGACCAAATAAGCTATAAACAACCATAAGCACTTTTGGCCCTTATTTTTGGCTTCTCTGAGGTCCTTTTAATCCGGTAATAGTAGACACAAGTGTTGGTTCAATACCACTTGTGTTGTGCAAGTCTGCACAGGTCTGTGCAGAACAGACCCCAAAACTCATAGCAGTTTGCAATCTTTTTCATGTTAGTTTTTAAGTGCTTATTTGTTATAATTAGTGCTTAATTTTTGGTTTCTAGATAGTTTGGTAGGTCTACTTGGCTTATTCTTAAAAATCAAGACCATACCTTAGCTTATTTAAGCTTTAAACTCAGCTCAAAAGCTCCCTATCACACAAGCATATACTGAGGAATCAGTATACACTTGTGTGGATAGCTGCTTTTCCAGCTTATTTTTAAAGCTCCTAATAAGCTCATCTTGGCCTGAGTTTTGGAATTTAAAGACTTCTCTAGGTCAACTTTTAGGGCAACATCTGGTATTCCAAGTTTTGGCTTATTTCACTGCTTAAATTAGGCGTGCTAGTTAAGGGTTTAAAACCCCTTTTCTGTCTAAAAAAGCCAACTGCCAAGTGCTTAATTGGCTTATCTATTGTCCTTATTTATGCTTATCCTGTTGTTTTAAGCTTCTTATAGTATATTAAACTTGTTCTGAGCCTTTGGTAAATTTTTGAGCTTATTAGCTTATTTTTAGCTTATTTGCCCAACTGCTTATCTGCCCAACTGCTTATTAGGGTTTAGTAGACTTTTGATTTTAATTTTCCTAGCTTTTAAATAATATTTTAGACTTATCCTGAATTTTTCAGATTTTTCCTAAGTCATTTAATATTTTTAATCATTTTAATTAGTTTATAATAGTAATTAAATCATAATAAATAGAATAATAATCAGAAAAATATAATTTTAATTTTAAAAATTTTCTTTTATTAATTAGAATCTAGGAAAAATATAAGAATATCTGTTGACCTTAAGAAAAATAAAATATAAAATAAGTGATAGTTTCTATTTAATAGATTTTATTTTTTTAAATTTTTAATTAAGCACTTTTCATTTTTCAAATTTTCTTAGCTTCTTTTTACTTCATAATATTTATAGAAAAAGTTTTAGATTTTTCTTTGTTCATTTAGTATTTATTATAAATTAAAATAGTTTAAAAAGTAATTAAGTAATAAATAATTAATAATAATTAGTTAAAAATAGTTTAATTTTCTTTTGTATATTTATTTCTCATTTGTTAAATAGATATTAATTAAAAAAAGCAAAAATCTCATATCTAATCATCAGTCACTCTAATCCAAACTTTCCACAGTTTGCCCATTCGCACCTCGTTGGGAAACGATCCGGGTAATCACTTACCTGGTTTCACACTACACACGAACGTGAGTTTTTGCAAGTATCCTTTTTCACAAAGGGGTGATTTGTATTTATTCACGTGTATCCGTCGTTGCATAATATTTATATATACGTTTTAGCACGGATCAGGGACGATTCTCAAGATCACATTAGATGGTTTAACAAAATCACTTGCACCATCAAATGCAAAAATGTCCCTGAGGAATCAATCAAACTTCTTCTTTTCCCGTTTTTCATCGATTGGGCAGCCCGGATTTGGCTTGACAAACAACCCCCTCGAAAGATTGAAACATGGGAAGGTTTGGTTCAAAAGTTCGTAAATGAATTATTTCCTCCTTCTAAAACCACGTATCTCAAGAATGAAATCATGAAATTCTCTCAAAGGTTTGATGAACCATTTGGAGAGGCATGGGATCATTTCAAAGAATTGCTCCGCAAATGTCCTCATCACGGTTTCACCGATTTGATGCAAATGGATACTTTCTACAATGGGTTAAACCCATCTGACCAAGATTCTCTCAATGCCTCAGCTGGAGGAAATTTTCTGAGCAAATCCACTAAGGAAGCCATTGCACTCATTGAAAATAAGTCAAAGGTCCGCACTGCACGAGCCAGACCATATAATTCTCAGGCTAGTGCTGGTCCTTCTACTTCATCTCCCGTGAGTTCTTCTAGTACTGATACTCAGCTTGCTGAACTCACGAAGGCTATTCAACCTTTGGTATTCAACACACAAAAGAAAGAGTCCGCTCCGCAAACTTCTCACACTGCTGAAATTAAAAAGTTAGAAGTTTGTGTTACTTGTGGTGGTCCTCACGCTTACTACAATTGTACTGCCACCGATGGCACTCCATTTGATGTTAATGCTATAGCCGGAACTTTCAATCAAGGAGGTAATCAATACCGTCCTCAAGTGGAACCAAACTACCATGCTAGCAACCAAATTGGACCACCCGGATTTCCTCCACCCAACAATCCAAATAGGATTAATCCTAATCAACAAAAAGGGCAAAACATGCAAAATCAATTTCATGCCCCGAACAATCAATACCCACCCCAAAGGGGTAATCAAGGGTATTCAGCTCCTAATCACCAAGGACCTCTCTCAAATGAACTTGATAACTACATCAAGGTTAATGAGACCAAAATGAGGGCAATGCAAAATCAAATCTCTAATTTGAAGAATGAATTTCAAACTTCAATACACAAGCAAGGAACTGAGCTTAAGAATGAAATTTCAAACAAAATTGATCATTCTCAAAGCGAAGTTAAGAATATGCTTGCCAGTCTCATGAACCATCTCAATCCACCTTCTTCCTCGGGAGGTCTCCCTGGTAACACTGTTGTCAACCCAAGGGGTGAACTCAAAGCTGTCACTACACGTAGTGGTAAAGCTCATGATGGACTCAAGGTGACAAAGGACCCGGTACTTCCCTCTAACAATGGAAGTGCTAAATACGTCCAACCTATGGTTGTCCAAAATTCTACACCCACAATTGCTCCTAAACCGTCAAGAATAGATCCTACTCTTTCACGATTTACGGTTAAAAGTTTGTCCAGCAAACTTAGTGAGCAAAGAACAGCTAGAACTTATTCCAATATCCTCAATGCTGCTCCTATCAGTACAATTGATGACAGTGATGATGATGAAAATACCAATTTCATCAAAGCTATCACCACTCGTAGTGGTGCTGCTTATGAGGGACCCTCTGGTCCTATTCCTCCTCCGTTGTATGAAATGGAAAAAGAGACGGAGGTTACAACGGACAAAGTGCAAATTCCAAGCCCACAAAGTACAGCACAAGTCCATCCTCCGGTTGTCCCGAAAAAGAAATCCAAACCAGGAGTTGTCTTTGAATCTGTTGAGACTCCTGAAGTTGCTGCCCCTAAATCCAAACCTTATATTCCTTACCCATCGCGCTTAAATGAGCAAAAGCTCCGTGAAAAGGCTAGTCAACAAATGGATAAATTCTTTCAAATCTTTAAAGAATTACATTTTGACATAAGTTTTGCGGATGCTATCATTCTGATGCCCAAGTTTGCATCCACAATCAAACACTTGTTAAGCAACAAGGAAAAACTGATTGAAAAGGCTAAAACTCCATTAAATGAGAACTGCTCAGCAGTTATCTTGAAAAAGCTTCCCGAGAAGCTTGGAGATCCTGGAAAGTTTCTAACACCTTGTGTATTTCCGGGAATGGTTGAATGCTATGCCTTGGCCGATCTTGGTGCAAGCATCAACCTGATGCCTCATTCAGTATGGAAGAAACTTTCTCTTCCGGCTCTCACTCCTACATGCATGACTCTTGAGCTTGCAGATCGTACTATATCACTTCCTCTCGGCATTGCCGAGGATGTGTTTGTGAAAATAGGGAAGTTCCATTTTCCAGCTGACTTTGTGGTTGTTGAATTCGACGTAGATCAAAAGGTTCCTCTCATTCTTGGAAGAGGATTCCTAAAAACGGGCCATGCTCTTATTGATGTATTTAAGCATGAGATCACATTGCGTGTGGGTAATGAAGCTGTTACCTTTAACCATGATCAAACTTCGAGGTACTCCTCAAATTATGATTCTGAATCGGTTAACCGAATCGATGTCATTGATATTGCTTCAAAGGAGTACTCTCAAGAAAGTGTTGGTTATTTTCATAATTCTGTGAGTGGGGATCCCACCACATCTTCTCAACTTATCATAGCTGACTCTTCCCCTTCTCTCACTTCGTTTGAGGGAAGTGACTTCTTTCTGGAAGAGGTCGAGGCTTTTCTTGCTCTAGATAGTTCACTTCCGCATGAGGTTGATGATAACTATCTTGATCCTGAGGGGGACATTCTTTTTCTAGAAAGTTGTTAAACGAAGATTCATCTTCCCCTCTTCCACCAAAACAACTTCATAATGAGGAAATCAAGTCAGTTGAGAAAACTGATAAATTTCCTGAGATCAAGTTTAAGGAATTGCCTCCTCCACTGGAATATGCAATTCTTGAGGAGGAAGTTCTTATCTTAATTGCTATTCAGATCTCTCTTCTTCCCTTCACCTACCCGGTGATTTCCCCTATCCTTCACTCATTCGGGAGTGAGGATATTACCTTTGACCCCGGCATTTTCCATCTAACATTGGTTTAAAGCTGGATATATCTCATCGGTGTGGACCTTTCATATACTTCAATGTTTATCTAGGCATATTGAATGAAAGTCCGATTGAGATGGTCTCTTCCACTTACTTCCCCATGAACCAATGAATTCGGGGTCGAGTCAAGCTAGCGACTCGGTTAATAAAAACAGTAGTAAAACATGGGTTTTCACCCATGTCTCACCCAAGTGTGGGGGAGATGCCCCACATGTTGTATATATGTACGTCTCATTTAAAAAAAAAAAAAAAAAAAAAAAAAAAAAAAAAAAAAAAAAAAAAAATGTATATATAAAATAAAATAAAGGCTATTAGTATTACCTTTTTACGTTCTAAGTGTCGACATAATAGCCGGTACTTTGAATATTGAGGGCAATATTCAGTTCTAAGTGTGGGGGGAATTCTAGCGAATTTGACCAATGTACCATCTAGTACCCTCATTTTGGCCAAAATTTTAAAATTTTTTTCTCACTTAGAACGCAATAAATGGTTATCAATCCGCCATGTCTAACCCACATAAGGATTGGCTAATTCGAGAGCAAACGGCTCTTGGTAAAGATGTCTCAAATCCGTTTATGGCTTACAATTTGCCAAAAATTTTATGGTATTCAACTCCCCATATCTTTATAAGTGAAGAGTTGGCTAGCCCGCAAGGTTATGGCTTGTGATAAAGGCATTGGAAAACCATAATTGGTAATCAGCTCACCAAGATAATAACTGTATTTTATCTAAGAGTTGGCTAGTCCAGAAGCAAACGGCTTTTGGTAAAGACAAATCAAATCCGTTGACAGCTGATGGTTTGCTCAAAATCATTTGGTTATTAATGTACCAAAGTATCACATACTAAAACATTGGCTACTCCAGAAGTAATGGCTATCTGGTAAAGAGAAAAATCCATTAAATTTTCATAAAAGATTGCTAGGGACTAGCAATAGTTTAGTGTGGGGGATTGATGAGTGTCTAAATACTCATCATTTCTGTCACATTTAGACTGCAAAAACATTTAAAAACATGCAGATATGCTTCAAAATATAGGAAATATCATTTGATTGTGTTTTTATGTGTTGCAAGTGCAAAAGGATTGAAAAACAGGTGAAACCGAACAAAGTTTGCATAATTGGCAGTTTCAGTCCCTGAACTTTCACAAGTTGTCAAAATTAGTCCTTTAAAATTCAAGTTTGCAAAATGACAACTTAGGTCCCTGAAGTTTCAAAAATGGCAAAACAAGTCCCCTGGTTTTCAAAAATGGAAAATTATCTTTTATGGTCCTTGTACTATTGAAACTTGCATGAAATACCCCTGAGATAAACTTTGGAAAATTATCACTTCATCCCCTCAAAACTTCATAAATTACAAAAATGGTCCTTGTGTTTATTATACAAACCAAACCGGATCAAACTTACTTCCCTAAACAACCCAATCTTTAATAAACCCAAACCACAAACACAAGCCCACTCCCACCTTTGTTTAAATAAACCCAGACTTTAAGTCAAACCTTCCTTCTCCTTCTTCCCATACCGCTAAAACCCAAAACCATACCACCCCTTCCCATTGTTTTCTCTGCTACACTTCACCTAACTGCCAAGAAGCATTTAAAGCTTCTTCTCCACCTCCACATCTAACCAAAAATCCTTAATTGCTAAAAACCTGCTTTTGATATTTTGGCGCCAAAAGTCCAAATGGACGGTTATGATGAATTTGATGAATCCAATGGCCAAGATCAAGTGGGAAAGTCTCAGAGATGTCATCTGAATATCTATAAAGAGAAGAAGTGAGGCAGAGGAGAAGATATCATAGATTTCATAGTTTACGATCATTTTACTTATTGTCATTTTACTGCTTATCTTTATTACATGTCATTTAAATACTTTCAGGATCTTACTACTCTTTGACAAATTGTAATAAACCTATTTACAGTACCCTTTTCAATCTATCTTTACAATTTTCATTTATGCTTAATTCGTACTTTAATTTTCAAGTCATTTAAATACTGTCGATTATTGTTGTTTATTGGACTTCTTAGCTCACATAAGCTCCTGACAAAGCTTATTTAGCTTTTAGAAACCTTAAAACAAGTTATAGTCATTAAAACAAAAATACCAAAAAGAAATCAAGAAAATCATAGAAAAGAAATAAAAAATCAATTTATATCATGAATCAAGCTTGGAGCTGGGTAGATAATGGATTGCCCTTGGTTTAGTGCGTATTGGTAAGCTATAGGTGTGGTTATTGGTCCTTGGATTTCAATTTAACACCTTGAAGCCATTTGTAAACCATTTCATCAATTTTGGCATTCCACTGTTCAACTGCTTAATACTGCTTATTTGTGGTTGTTTTATGCTTATTTGGTGTTTGTAAGTTAAGTTATTGCTTTAAATTATATGCTTGTTAGTGAGTTTAAATACTTACTTACAATTTCAATTTCACTGTTAAATTGCTCATTTTTTATTATCTGTGCTAAAGCTGTTGTTATCTGCATGTTTAAGCTTAAAAAGGTTTAATTTGACAAATTATAACCTTTGGAGTTGATATGATAAGTTAATTCAGTCTAACACTTTGAAAAATTGGAAATCAGTAGTTTATAGGGGTTGTTTGGATTTGCCTGCAAGTCAGTGTTTAAGTAAGTTATTGTTGTTGTTTATAATTGTTATCTGTTATACTAATTTCTATTAGACTTCTTAAGTCATAAAATTCAGTCTTTATTAGCAAATAGTCAAAATAGGTTTTAATCTTCATTGTTTTATTGTCTGTTAGGATTTTTAAGTTCATATTCTACATAATAGTGTACAAGTTATTTATCTAGCTTAATTTAATCTTATTATAGCTTAATATAACATAATCATTCAGTAGATTAGGTTTAAAGTTCACATAAGTCAAATATTAGTGTTTACTTTTAAAAGTCAAATTTATACCCTGCACAGGATAACTAGCCAATTTCACAAGCTCACAACTTGTTCATCATTTGGCTTTAGCTTGTGTAATTTGGTGTTTTGTGAAGCCCTTCTGGCTAGCTTGCTATTTGATTGCTTATTGTCCATTAGCTGCTTATTTGGATGGCTTATTTATGATTATCATGTTCATCAGAAAAATCACTCCCTACACTGATTCATCAATGTAGGTGAGCATCTTTCATAAGCAAATCAAGAGCTTATTTGTGGACTTGAGCTTGTGATCTTTAGCTTTTTAGGAAGCTTAGGTTCCCATCTCAAAATTTTAAAGCTTATTTTTCATTTTCCAGCTTATTAAATAAGCCTGCTCATAGCTTTTAACTTGTCCCATTTTGCTGAGTATACTGAGTAATCAGTATATACAAGCTTTTTCATAAGCTCCTCAAAAGCTCACCAGTGGACCCCACAGGGTGAGCTTGGACTTTTTGGAAAGCTAACCAACCCATCTTGCTACTCCAATCTTCACTTTGTGCTTTATAGCTTATTTCATAAGCTTATTTTGCCTCTAAAGTCAGCAGCAGGTTGTTACACTAGCAGTACCTTGCTTACACAAGCAGTACCTTGCTTATTTGCTTATTCCAAGCTTATCAGTGCTTATTTCTTGTTCTTCTAGTTTTATTCCAGTCCCTTTTACTTATTTTCATCTTATTTCACCTTTGTTTCCTTTTGTTTAGCTTATTTGGTCACTTATTTGAGCTTAAACCATCAAGTAGAGCCAAAAGCTCAAACTGATAAGCTCATAAGCTTCCAAACAGCTTATTTTTAAGTTTTAAAATTTTTGTCTTCATTAAAGTTAGTTATTTTCAGTAGTTAAATAGTTTTGTAAAAGAAAATTCAAGAAAATCAAAATATAAAATAAGTGATAGCTTCTATTTAAGCCATTTGGCTTATTTTGAGCTTTTTCATTAAGCACTTTTCATTTTTATATTTTTCCTAGCTTCCTGTACTTATTTAATATTTCTATAAAAAGTTTTAGATTTTTCTCAGATCATTTGGTATTTATTAGAATTTTTATTAGTTTTAAATAATTATTAAATAGTAATAAATTAATAATAATTAAATAAATAGTCAAATAAATATTTTTATTTTTCCTAAACTTTTCTTTTATCATTTTGATTCTAAAAATATAATTTTCACATCCGTGGGATTTATATTGGTCTGAATTCACGTTTTATTTTGTACGTTTACGTAATTTTTATTTAAACGTACGTTTTTAAGTTTTAAACGTTTCTAAGTCATTTTCTTTTACGTAATCATTCTTATAGCTTGTTTAAGTTATTTTCTTTTATAATTCCTTAGTTTAATCACTCACACCGCTTTTCCTATTCAATTTCACCCGATCACAAATTCGTTCTATTACAGTGTTCACACCTCGTTGGGACTTAACGACCCGGGGAAACACTAAAACTCCTTTGGTAAATTGTATTGTGCCCTAGATTGTTTGACTCTTGTTGACCATTTACTTGGTCAATATTAGTTGACCGTTTGGGGACGATCACTCTACTTGAATGCCAAATCTCTATCATTTGGTTCTTGTATGAAATCAATTTCATGTTTAGCATTATATTTCAACTATAACAAGTGTGTCTACTATCTATCCTCCAAACCAAATACCCAATATTATACATGCACGTGATCATATGAATCCTTTCTTTATCCCAAACACTCCATTACTTACATATGATCGTCACACAAGATCATTAGGAAAATCCTCATTTCTTCCAATTAGGCTAAATCACTAAATCATCACAAATCATAATAGGGACTTCACCCATTATCTTTTAAACATTTTAATTTAACTCAAAACTCCAAATTTACCCAATATCCCCAAAATTCATCTCATACCCTAATTTAAAACAGAATCAAATCATAAATTAATCATCACTTACTTGTAGGGAATGGTGTTTAGGAGTTAGGTCTTAACTACAATCTCTCTATATTAATCAATTTCCGACACAAGGCTATTTCCCTCCATTCTTCCTTGCTAAAGTTGACACACACACACTACACAAGTCTAAAATATTTTGGAATAGTCAACAAAAGTCAAGGTGGATATTTATCCAAAATAAATTTGGTACTGTTTGAATTTGTGGCAATTATGGTCTCTCAAATCCCATTTCTCATAATTTGGCCACACTAACTTTTTACACTTAGCACTTCATCATTTAACTTTTAACTTTAACTTCTTTTTTATTCTTAAATTTTTGTTGAGCCGATCATTTTTGTGTGTGTGTGTGTGTTTTGTGGATTCCGAAAATAATGGTATATGAGATCTTGTGTGTGTCTGTGTGTGTTTTCGAGAATGAAGAAGAAGGGTCTAGATTTAGATTTGGGGAAATAAAGCTCATTTAGTAACTCCCGGGTTTCAACCAATAAAAAAGCGTTTAACAGTGTAGTACAAATCGAAGAAACATGGTTACTGTTATTACAATTGTGCGGTACAACACATTTATGCACCTCACCTCCCCATCTTTAGATATATAGTATAATGATAAACCAAACACCAAAATTATTCTAATACTTCCTAAATTGGTAAACTTTAAACATAGTACTTTATTATATAAAAGTATTTTATTGGGTTTCAGGATGTAACAATATATTATCTTTTGTTAAGAACGTTACTAATTTCATTATAGTTTTTGTTTTATAAATATGCAAATTGGCGAAAGAATCTATTCATCAAACATGGTCACTCGTCAACCCAACATCCTTCCAAAACAATGCGAATGAGGTTAACGTATGAGATTTGGGAATACTATAAGTCAAGC
Organism: Artemisia tridentata subsp. tridentata; assembly: GCA_021014915.2. Classification (NCBI taxonomy): domain Eukaryota; kingdom Viridiplantae; phylum Streptophyta; class Magnoliopsida; order Asterales; family Asteraceae; genus Artemisia; species Artemisia tridentata. The sequence continues at coordinate 161,406,184 of CP139509.1, forward strand.
ATGTAAGGTTACATGTAATAGAGCACAACCAACGCGTCCTACATCCCTCTTCTCGTCGCATCGATTGTTAAAACTCACACCACCAAGGACGCGTTGATCAATCGACTTTGTGAGGAATTTGGTCGTTGGACCAACTAACTTGTGGAGTGGGACAACCGAATTCCTTTGCGTGTAAGTTGTGATTTTGGTTTTTGTTAAGCTAGGAAGCACGGACACACCTAAAACCTCGAAGTGTCGGTGTCGGACACGTGTCGGACACGGACACGCCTTGGACACGTGTCGAACACGCATGTGCCGTGTCCCACGTGCGATTTGATATGGACTCGGTTTTGGACACGGGTAGGACACGTTTTTGGACACTGATAAAGGGCTGGACACGTTTTTGGACACGATCAAAGTCAGTCGAAATCTGTCAAAATGGGTCAACAATCGGTCAAAATCGGCGGTCAAGAACAAGACTCAAATCAAAGAACAAAAAGGTACCTACCTGAGACCTTTCAACAAGATCTTGAAGACATAAACGAAATAAGAAGACTGCTTTTTCTTGTGGTAGAAGGTGGGTGTTATCAGAATGAGAAGGTGGCTGTTATCAAAATGAGAAGTACGGCTGTTATGTGGGTGGCTTATGAAAATGAGAGAGTGAAATTAGGGTAAAGGTTATTTAATTAATTAGTCCCTCAATTTTTAACTAATGTACCATATAGTCCCTCATGCTTATTTGTGTTTTATACATGTTTTTATACATACATAATAAGTATATATATATACATATATAATATATAAATTCCCGTGTTCACGCCGTGTCCGTATCTTATATTTTTTTATTTTGCCGTATCGCCGTGTCCGTGTCCGTGTCCGTGTCGGACACCGTGTCCGTGTCCGTGCAACCTAGTGATTTTGGTTTTTGTTAAGTATATTTGTATTTAAGCGAGATATGTTTGAGCGATTATGTTAATTGTGTTATTATACTATGTTAGTGACAATGTTAGTGATTGGGAGAGAAATTAATCTGACACTCGTATTTGCGGTCACCATTACACCTAGCCGAACATTAAAAGTTACATGGTTAGAAAACACAATATGGACATATGGTAAAGAGTAAATGGGCAAAACAAAATATTTTGAGAAAAAAAGGAAAAAAAAAAATAGTTGGTCTATTTAGATGAAAAGATCAAATTTACCCGTGGCTTACTATTCATTTGTCATAGTCTCAAAGATTTATTAAAGAGGGGGGAGTTTATATGAACCCTCCTATAGGGGGTTTCGTTGGGCTTTGTGCATTACAGGTTTGTACAATGTGCATTGTGGTTTGTATATTTTGATCAAAACACGCTATTGTCACATTATAGGGGTCTTAATAATATAAAAAATGGCATGTGATATACTGACCCTCCCTATTTACACTATACTAACCCTCCCTAGATTGAATATGTACTTTTCCTTTTTTTTTTGAGTAAACTGCAAAATACATCCCTGTGGTTTGCCTAATTTCGCACCATACATCCAAATCTTTTTTTTCTAACATATACATCACTCCGTTAGTAAAAGTCAAACACAATACATCCACGAGGACGAACGGTGCAAACATTGTGTCGTTAAGTTAGACACGTGACAGTTATCTTTTTTAGGCGAGGGTAATTTGGTCCTTTTATTCACAACTGCTCACTCTTTTTCTTCTTTAATCAAACAACACAAACAACAAACCCAGAATCAAACACAAACAAAAAAAAAAATGAAATACCAGAATCAAACATAAACACTCAACTCAGAATCAAACACAAACACAAACCCACCACCACCACAAATCCAAAACTCAAATCCAAATAACAAATAACAAACTCAAATCATCTCTTGTGATTCTTTAATCCAAACAACAAACACAAATCAAAAACTCAAATCCGAATAAAAAACAAACAACAAACACCAAACAACAAACACAAATCAGAAACTCAAACACCAAAATACAATATCCGGCCTCTTTTTTTCCAGCCTCTTTTTTTTCCGGCCTCTTTGGTTCGAATGTATACTCATGAATTTGTGTGTATATCTCATCTTAGATCTTCTCTTTTACATTGAACCATAATCACAAACACAAATCAAAAACACAAATCACAAACACAAATCAATAAACAACTTCAAATCTAACATAAAATCCCATCATTTAAATGATGCATCATTCACAAATCTCTACAAACATAAGTCAACAAGAATAACAGATTACTCGTCCCTATGCTATCTTAACAAAGCCAACATGATTATCTAAATAAACAAACTAAAACCTCACAACCCTCCTCAACAAACAATTACAACAACTGTCCCATATTCAGTTCCTCAGCTCACAACAAATGAAATTTCCAAATATACTTACTCGAAAAAGAAAATAAAGAGATCTGAGATTAACTTGTCCACAAATCTTTAAAGATTGCAAGTTTTGAAACACCATCATCGATCTTAATATGAAACAAAAGCCAACACAAACAAAACCTACCCGAGACTTTGTTTATACAAGATCTTGAAGCGCAAACATCTTGTGTTCTTCGTGGGTTTTCTATTAGAGCTAAACCGAAAAAAGGTAAGGTCGAATTTAAAGTAATTGGCTACTGTGTTTGTGCTTTGTATGATGGAGATAAGAAGTAGTAGATCTTATTTCTTTGTGTGTGAGAAGTATGTGTTGCGTATGAAATGAGGTGAAGGCGAAGGTTATTTGATTTGTGTTATTTGTGTTTATGTGGAAGGATTTGTGTGATTGTGCCTGGATAACTGGATTGGATTTGTGTTTATGAATCCGGATAAAGTGAAAAATGAATTAAAAGAGTGGTGAATTAAAAGAGAGGTGAAAGTAGTTGTGAATAAAAGGACCAAATTACCCTCGCCTAAAAAAGATAACTGACACGTGTCCAACTTAACGACACAATGTTTGCATCATTCGTCCTCGTGGATGTATTGTGTTTGACTTTTACTAACAGAGGGATGTATATGTTAGAAAAAAAAGATTTGGATGTATGATGCGAAATTGGGCAAACAACAGGGATGTATTTTGCAGTTTACTCTTCTTTTTTTTTGTACTTTGTAGTACAAAGTACATTTGTACATTTGTGGTACATTTGTACTTTGTAGTATTTTTTTTTTCTTTTGTCGATTTGTACTACTTTTTTTTTTTTTTTTTTTTTTAATGTTTTTTTTATATGTTATTTTTTAGTGTAATGTTTATTTTTTTTACACGTTAACGTTAACGCATTAAACAACTACAATGTTAAGCATTGCACCCGACTGACATGCGTGATCCTCAGGATTCCTTGCCACATTAAACGTTAAACGTTACCACATTAAACAACTACAACAACTGTTATTATTCAATTAAACAAAAACATTAACACATTATTTAAAAATAATTTTTTTCTGAAATAATTTTTTTTAGAAAAATAAATTTTTTTAGAAAAATATATTTTTTGAATTTTTTTTAGAAAAATATTTTTTTTATTTCGAAATTAAAATTTTTTTTTCATTTATTTTTTCTGAAATAATTTTTTTTAGAAAAATATATTTTTTTAATTTTTTTAGAAAAATATCTTTATTTTTTATAACTTTTACAACTTTGTTATGACAATGTATTTTTTTATTTTCTATAACTTTTACAAATTTTTTTATTTTCGAAATAAAAAAAATATTTTTCTAAAAAAATTTAAAAAATAATTTCTAAAAAAAACTATTTTTCTAAAAAAAAAATTTTCTAAATTTTTTTTTTTCTGAAATAATAAAAAATGTGTTAATTAAATAGAAATACGTCAGACGAATACATTTTAGTTGTTTAATGTGTTAACGTTAACGTGTACAAAAAAATATTACACAAAATAAATATTACACACAAAATACACATAGTACTTTACAATTTTTATTTTATTTTCTTAACGTCCCATAATAATAATAATAATACGGAGTAATTCTTTTTGAACAAAACACCAAACATGTTGGGACCACAATCGCAGCAACCACCTTGCTTCTGAAATATAATCAGACCTGTGGGTCCCTTGAAACCAAAATGCAACCTCGTGGGAGACAAAAGTACAACCTTCTCTTGTAGCGAGGGTTCGATTAGTATGACCATATAAAAATGTGAGACACAAGTGCAACCACGTAATGTCAAGTCAATAGAAGCCAGCTTATACTGGCCCACATTAAAAAATTACTCCTTCTTTTCACCATTTACTCAAAGTTCGTCGATAGTCGAATGTCGACACATTTACTTCTGAAAATGACAAATATGAAAAATAAAGACAAAATCAGAAGTTTTATTCCAAACGTGTGATATGGTTAAATACTTCATGACTTTTGACTGGTACAAAAGTCCAAGTTATGTATCTCAGTTAGCAGAAAATATGAACAACAAAACAAAAAAATGAATGAAGATACTGTTGAAGCAATTTCTTGCAACCACTTCAGACAAATAAAGAGGGCTTGCCGGTTGAACTCAACTAGAGTTCTTCCGAAAGGCTTGGGTGCTGATCCCTTCGGCTATCAGAGGTCCTCCGGGTATCTGCACACAACAGCACATGTTAGGCTCGCCCCGGGTGTTATCCCAGGACCCACCTCCGGTGTAAAAGTAAGTATTTGGTATTCCGAAAGGGCTGTCAACTATAGTGAGAAGTAAATATGGGTAAAACACGTTAGTTAAGAGTAGTAAATGAGCTAAGTATTTATAGTACTCAGCCTTGATACTTGTACTGGCGGCGCCGGATTTTCAGGAGACATGTCCTCGACAATATCCCGTAAATCCTGGGGCGGCGGCGGCGGTGTCTGCAGATGCCATCTGTACAAGAGGAGATGCCACTTGTCCCATGCTTTAAACCTGTATATGCCGGACGGCCTTGGGTCCGCCCGGATTCCTCCGGAGGTCCTTGTTCCGTCCGGCCAACCGAGAAATCCAGTCCGTTCGGACATATGCGTCAACATGTCCCCTCCAGTATCATAATATCGGTTTTGCCGATGTTGTGATACTTTGAGAATCCTTGAAGTCTAATTTCACTAGTTCCGAAAGGACTGGGTCGTTCGGTATTCAGAGAGTTGACCCATGCACAAACTGCCAAAAAACATTATTACCTCTTTTTAAGGATCGCCGCCGTTTTTACCGTGGCTCTGAGATGTCGACACGTGTGTATGTGTATATCGTGCGAGTGAGGAGGTGCCACCTCACCCACTGACAGTGCACGTCGTTTCACTCCCTCTCTTTTCGCCTATAAATAGCGTCATTTCTGCGATTTTTTACCACTTGTAACTTTCTTATTCTGATAAACTTTTCAAGAGATTCGCTTTTAATTAAATCCGAGCGATCTTATTTACCATCCGGTTAACCATGTCGAATTCCCCCTCTTCGGTTTATGAAGGGGACACTCAAGAGGTCGAAGGGTATCTTCCCAAGTTCGACATTCGAAAATATACCTCCCAAATGAGTGAGGAAGATTTGTTTATGGTGAGGACAGATGCAGGTATACCGGAGGAACTGCATCCCAGACTACCCCCACCGGACATGACGATGGACCGGCTGTCGAGAGATGTCATCGGCTTGTACCTGGAGTACTTTTATGAGGGAGGTCTTAGCGTGCCCTTCTCTACTTTTTTGCTGGGCGTCATCAGGCATTTTAAGGTGCACATCTCTCAAATGGTTCCGTTGGGCGTACATCGTGCTACACTCTTCGAGGTGTATTGTCGGAGTTTGGACGTTGTTCCCACCACTCCGCTCTTCCGGGCTTTCTATAAGTTGAGCAAGCAGGGTCATTGGTTTTCCTTCGAGAAGCGAAGCGGGAAGGAGAAGTGGGTTTGTTTCCGAGAGATTCTAACCGGGTTGAAGGGCAGGAAAAATGATTTTTTTCTGATAGACAGGCGGGCGATCCCTTTCGCTATGCCTTGGAGGCATCATGACTCTGACATTTCGGATCCCTATCCGGATGGTGAGTTTAACATTGCGGATGCCGAGAAGCTAGCCGCCAACATAATCGATCTCATTCCGATTCCGAAAGGCTTTCTTTATGCCGTGGGGTTAACTTCTCATTGGGAGCATTCAGGCTTCCGAGCCGTTCTTGAGGACGCCGAGGGCAGAGGTACGCCTTTCTACCCTTTCCCTTTAGCCGATTCGTGCCATGTATACTTGTATTTAATCGTTTCGCTTTCTCTTTTTGTAGTCGTGCCAATGTCCGAGTACTTGATCAACCCTGCTACCCGCCAGGACACTTCCATGGTGAGAGGTGATGAGTATGGTGAGGAGGAGCGTCATGAGCTGTTCGTGACTCTCCCGGCTGCGTCAAATGCCGATATACCCGAACTGACGGTAGAGGAAAAGGAGGTTGAGAGGGCCAACAGTCGGGTTGTTGCGGCTAAGCTTAGAAAGCAAAGGCAAGCCGCCACCCGGCGAGCTTTGAAGGCCGAAAGGCGTGCTAAACATGGTGAGGGGAGCGGCGGAGCGACCCGAGCGGTCAAGAGAAAGAGGACGGTGAGGACTCCCGTGGTGGATCTAGAGTCTGATTCGCCAGATGTTGAGGTCATCCCCAACCCTTCCCCCATCCGTTCTCTTCGACCGGAAGATATTGGGCTCCGTCCGGAGGAGGCAGGTTTTACCGAAGGGAGTTACCACGCTGGTAAGCTGTCCAACTATTTCTCTTGTGTTATTTATTTCTTTTCGTTTCTTTGATAATGACGCCTTGTTCCTTTCAGGGGGTGCTCCCGTGGCCGCTTCCGGTCGGGGTAAAATTAAAGCCATGGCTGATGGTGATCCGGCAGCGGTGTTCATTCCGGAGTGGTTAGTCAAGAGGGGCGACCGGTTGAACAACTCGGCCGTCTGTAAGGATCTGATGTCGAACCTACCCACCCCTCGCGAAGAAATTCATTTTCAAAGTTTGGGTGATTCGGAGGCCATCCGAAGGGGCAGGGTGTTACTAGGTCGAGGGGCGACGGCTCAAGCGGAAATTCTGGGCCGGCATGAGGTCCTCCTTGAAGAATATCAACAACTACGCAGTGCCCATGCGGAGTGTGAAAGCGCAGCTCAAGAGGCGGAGGAGCTTCGGCGGCTAAAACACGAGCACGCGGACTGTATGGTAAGGGAGTCGGACTTAAAAGATCGGCTCTCCCAGTTGGAAAAGGTAAGGGATGAAGGGAGGAAAACTTCCTCGGAACGGGTCAGAGCCTTGGAGGACGAGTTGGTGGACGTTCAAGGTAAACTTGTTGCCGAGAGAGAGACCAACACCGAACTGTACAAGGAAAGGATGGACATAGCTGTCAAGCTAGGCCAGACGGAAGTCGAGCGTCACAAACTTGTAAAAGAATTCCTTCCGGAAGTGGTTCGTCGGCTTCTGAATAGCCACGAATATAAACAACACTTGGCCGAGCCTTTCAGCTTGTCCTCTCAGTCTGGGTTCTTGGAAGCTATCTCCGTGGATCGCAAACCGGAGGATGTGGCCGAGATTGCGGCCGGGGTGGATGATTTGGATCTAGAGGCTGAGGCTAAACTTGACCCTTTGTATGATGGTCTCTTTTCTGCGGAATATCCGTATGTACTGAAAGTTAGTGATGCTGCGGATAGGCCTCTTCCGGAGATAATGGATCTGCTCCCTGACCCTGCCCCCAATGATTCCTCTGGCGGCCCTTCGTCTTGACCCGGAAACTTTTGACTGCAAGGCCTCTAGGCCGTTAGATTAATTTATGAACTGTTAACATTTTTTTTTTTTTTTTTTTGAGCAAATGTAATGATCAACCGGTTGCACAACTGTTAGCGCTTTTTGTATGTTTGGAAATGATGTAATGCCGCTTGATTCGTTGTAAACTGTTGACATTTTACATGTATTTCGTTCATATTATTTCATGTGTCCTTTGCTGACTTGCCTTTTCTTTTGGTCGCATGACCCCTTCCTTCCCGAACACTGACCACAAAATCTCCGGAGGGCACGAACCTCTCGGAGGGGTCACTTTTCACTTGTGTCCGGGAGGCAACGAACGATTGTATAACTTTCCCCTTCTTTTTGCGTTATGCCCATCTGAACACTGACCACACGCTCCCCGGAGGGCGTGAACCTCTCAGGGGGGCCATTTTCTAATTATGTTCAGGAAACAAAGAACATTGATCACTGATCTCCGGAGGGCACGAACCTCTCGGATGGACCACTTTCTGCTTATGTTCGAAATATTACAGATGGTTCAGCCTTTCCGCCAGGATTATGGCAACCCCTTTCCTGGGTATCAACCATCTTTGAACATTGACCACACACTCCCCGGAGGGCGTGAACCTCTCGGGGGGGGGGGCATTTTCTAATTATGTTCAGAAACAAGGAACATTGATCACTGATCTCCGGAGGGCACGAACCTCTCGGAGGGACCACTCTCTACTTATGTTCGAAATATTACAGGTGGTTCAGCCTTTCCGCCAGGATTATGGCAACCCCTTTCCTGGGTATCAACCATCTTTGAACATTGACCACACACTCCCCGGAGGGCGTGAACCTCTCGGGGGGGCCATTTTATAATTATGTTCAGAAACAAGGAACATTGATCACTGATCTCCGGAGGGCACGAACCTCTCGGAGGGACCACTCTCTACTTATGTTCGAAATATTACAGGTGGTTCAGCCTTTCCGCCAGGATTATGGCAACCCCTTTCCTGGGTATCAACCATCTTTGAACATTGACCACACACTCCCCGGAGGGCGTGAACCTCTCGGGGGGGCCATTTTCTAATTATGTTCCGAAACAATGAATAATGTAAAAGTCCAAAACGTAACACAAAAGCTTCCTCACAACTGAAATAACTGCGATTGTCATTAAAATTAGTCAGATAGCCCCTTTCGGAAGCTTACATTAGACATGTTTAGTCGTTTACAAAAAGCATTTTCTAAGGTTAACAGCGTGCCAAGTTCGGGGCACTTGGTATGTGCTTATTCACATACCTTTTTTTGACCAAAACCGGACCCAAATAGACCAAAAACTAACCAATTATGCCAAATATTTCGTGTTTGATGAAGCGAAAAGTGTACCGCTTTTAGGGGGTCATTTAAGCTCTAAATCGTATTTATTTGATCAAATATTGCCCTAAATCGTTCCTTTTGTCATTTTAGGTACTTTGGAGAAGAAATCTGGAAAAGGAAGCATTTTGGACGTTTTTGAAGCATAAAAGTGAAGAAAACGACAAAGTCTCAAAATCGGCTGGAAAAGTACCTGTGACGGCGTCAAGCACCATTGTGACGCCGTCAACCCCTGACGCGCCAGAGAGGATTTTGGATGATTAAAAGGGGACGGCGTCAAGAAGGCCATCAAGAAACCCTAACCGCGGCGTGGTGACGGCGTCAGCTCTATAACGTGACGCCGTCAGATCTGATTTTCTATATATATTCTCATAATTTTTAGTCATTAGTGTGCAACTTTGTGAGGAGAAACCCTAAGACGATTTTTCTGCTACTTTTAAGGGTTTTATACCCTTGGATCTCCCATGTTCAATTGAAGATAAGTAATCAATTAATCATTCAATATGTCTATGTGTTGTTTGATTATATCTTGTTCTTGTCTTTTATTTAACATGCTAGGCTAGATTTATCTTGTGTTTGCTTAGATCTAATGAAACCTAACTATTGATTATTGGTTATTGGTGTGTTATTAATTGTATTGGATGATTGTTTATCGATGTTAGGCTTAAGAAAACTGGCTAACCTCCTATACGGTAACTTGCTTGAACGTCTTAAGAAACATGAACCAATGCGTACTAAGGTTTTTATGGTTGTATTTAATGCATGAGCGAATTCTAGTGATCCCATGTTAGGAGCTTCTTAGCCGGCTCGACATAGGAGTGAAGTAGGAGCTTATAGAGTTGGGGAAGTACGTACGCCACCCCACGATTGGTATTAAGGAATACACCCGTCATCCACGCAATTAATACACACTAATCAACCGGTAAAAGATAGTTAGGGAGTAAGGAAATCTAAGTAAACACATTTCTCTCCATATAAGTTCCACAACCTTTTTATTTTCAGTTATTTTATTTTATTTGCAATTGTAGTTATTTGGGTTAGTTGACTAGCAACTAATTCCGCCCACTCCTTCAAACCCGAGATTTTACTTGCTTTTATAAAAATATAAAAAAAAATACAAAAAAGAATCTTCCCTCACCCTTAGACCTATTAGAGTAGTTTTTCAATCCTAACGACACTATTCCCCTAGAGAACGATCAATCCCCCGGTACTTGCCACTACACTATACTACATCGGTCAGGTACACTGCCTGGTGGGGATTGCAAGCCTCTTGAGATCCCTCGAGAGGTAAAACCTGTTGTAAGGTCGCAAAACCACGCATCAAGTTTTTGGCGCCGCTGCCGAGGAATAGTTATTGTTTAGGTTGAATTTTTATTTTATTAGGTCTACTCACTAGATTCCTTTCTAGTGAGATTTTTATTTTATTTTTCTAGGTTTTCTTTAGTCTACCTTTTTTCTTCGTTTCTTTGTTCGTAACCATTACCATCCGACATCATGGAAGGTGGTAATATCCTTGATCCCAACAACCCACCACCACGACAAAACCAAACTCGTAGAGCACACACTTTAAGAGGATATTCCCTAATTTTGAATGATAACCCCCCTAATCCTAGAATCACTAGGAGCCGTAGCTCGATCAAAACTCTTGCCACACCCTATGCTGAACCCGAAAGGGAAATGCGTAAATTAAGGCAACACCACCAAGCGGCCGAACCATCCACGATCAATTTTGATGATGCCCTCTCCGAGGAAGAATCCAATCCTCACTCTACACCTCCTAGCCCTCAAACCAATCACGATATGGAGGTTCCCGAAAACCCAATCCCTAAATCCCTCAAGGACTACTCTTCTCCCACCCCTCGCGGTTTTTCCAATGCTATTGTTTTTCCTAATGAACACACGAATGGGGTCTTGCGTGCAACCGACGTTTGGTTTGCCCAAAGTGTATGCAAGTTTCACGGATTGAAAAGTGATGATCCAATCCAACACATCAAAGACTTCCTGAAAATAGTGGATACCCTCCATACGGACGGAGCCACTAGAGATACCTCCCGGCTACGATTCTTTCCCTTCACCCTTTATGAGAAAGCCAAAGATTGGTATAACAAACTCCCCTCCGAGTCCATCTTCACATGGGAACAGCTTATCTCAAAATTCTATGAGAAATTCTTTCCCATAGGAAGAACTTCAACGTTAAGAGATGAAATCTTCCGCTTCCATGTTGGACCAGCTGAACCCATTCACGAATCCTGGATCAGATTCAAAGATCTAATTAGACAAGTCCCTCATCATGGCATTGAACTCTGGCTTCTTGTCCAAATCTTTTATGACAGTGTCCCTAAAAGCGACCAATTTGGCATTAATAATTCGGTGAAAGGAAAAATAGCCAAACTAAGCGCTGAGGAAGGATGGAATAGAATTGAGGAATACGCAAATGATCAAGACGATACCTGGGATGAACCCGATTCGATCATGAGCGTTTCCAAGATCATGAAAGAGCCTCCTTTTGCTAGCCGGTTGAGTAGATTGAATGATCAAGTATCTTATCTAGACAAGTCACAACCAACTAAACGGTTATCAAACCCATACTTGATCTGTGACCAATGTGGTGGCCCGCATGAAGTGGAGGAATGCGGGGATGATACCACCACCGAACAAGTATGCTTGTCAAGCCACGACATCTTCGATGATCCTTCGCTCTTAACTTTCTACCAAAACAATGATTTTACCCCTTGGGGAAATCTTGTGAGAGAAGAGGGAGGAGGAGAATATCCTGACTACAAGGTTCAGAGCACTTTTGAGGATGATCTTGGGCATTTCACGCGTGAAAAGAATCTGCAACTAAAAGGTCTTGACAACCTCATCAATAGCCAACAAAACGACCTGAGGGCCAAATTCGCAGAACTCAACGCCACTCTCGACGGCCTTGGCGAACCTCAAACAAATCAAAGAGATCCCTTACTCGCCATCATCACTCGTGCTGGAACAACTACTAAGGATCCACCTTACCCAGCTAAACAATCTAACGTCATGAAACCCGACACCCCTCATGAGGAGGAAGGTAATGTGAACAATGGAAATCCCGAGCAAACCCCTCCGGTAACTCCCTCTCCACCTACTCCAACCAAACAGCCCATTAAAGTCCCATACCCGTCCCGCCTCAAGAATCAAAAGGTCGAAAATGATAATAAAATATTCTTGTCATATTTGAAGGATTCGGTCGTCACCATACCCCTTCTTGATGCATGTTACCATATGCCCAAATATAGTACATACTTCAAGAAGCTGCTAACCAACAGAAAAAGGCTCGAGGATCTTGTAACCTTAGGAGAAGAATGTTCTGTGGTGACTCAACGAGGGCTGCCAAAGAAGGTGGACGATCCAGGTAGTTTCACCTTGCCCTGTTCAATAGGATCTCTTTCAGTCAAGAATGCTTTAGCCGACTTAAGAGCAAGTATCAATCTTATGCCGCATTCTATGTTCCTCAAATTAGGGTATTCTGGATTGAAACCAACCCGTATGAACATCCAACTAGCCGATAGATCAGTCAAATACCCCTTAGGAATATGTGAGAATGTGCTGGTTAAGGTAGGGAAGTTCAAATTTCCAGTTGACTTCGTCATGTTAGAGATGGAAGAAGATGACCTAGTGCCCATCATTCTGGGGAGGCCATTCCTTGCAACTGCTCGCGCTGTTATTGATGTTCATGACGGCAAACTAACCTTACGAGTGGGGACCGATAGCTTAACCTTCGACATCAAGGACACAATGAATCTTTCTCTTGAAGCAGCTAATCGGCTGTATTTCATCGGAAAAATCAATGAACTATCCGACGAGATTGACAATTGTATAGATGAACAGGTGGAAGCTGGTTGGTTGCGAGATGAAGCTTTCTTACCTATCTTAGAGGAGGAGAAGACTATGGATGTGAACGCAGTCTCCTTCTATCCCAGACAAGAAATCAAACAGCTTGAGCTTCGTAAACCCGAGAACAAACTTAAACCTTCCCTCATCGAGCCACCCACGTTAGAACTCAAGGAACTCCCAAACAACCTGGAATATGCTTTCCTCCAAGGAAAAGATCAACTTCTGGTAATCATAAACTCTTCTTTGAAAAGTGAACAAAAGGATAAACTCTTAGGAGTTTTAAAAAAATATAAAGGAGTTATAGTATGGAGTGTAGCCGACATCAAGGGGATTGACTCAACCTTTTGTACGCATAAAATCCTCATGGAGGAGGATTATAAACCCACCGTGCAACCTCAAAGGCGAGTAAACCCCAACATAAAGGAAGTCGTAAAAAATGAAGTCGTTAAGCTCCTAGATGCGGGGCTAATTTACCCAATCTCAGACAGTCCATGGGTAAGTCCTGTACAGGTTGTACCAAAAAAGGGAGGAATGACAGTGGTTAAGAACGATAAGGATGAGTTAGTGCCTCAACGAACAGTAACTGGATGGCGTGTGTGCATCGATTATAGGAAGTTGAATGATGCAACCCGAAAGGATCATTTCCCTCTCCCATTTATCGACCAAATGTTGGAAAGGTTAGCGGGGCATGAGTACTACTGCTTCCTAGATGGGTTCTCAAGGTATTTCCAAATCCCTATCGCTCCTGAGGACCAAGAAAAGACTACGTTTACATGCCCTTATGGCACCTTCGCCTACAAGCGAATGCCCTTTGGACTATGTAACGCCCCCGCCACTTTACAGCGCTGCATGACAGCAATCTTCCATGAGTTAATGGAAGACAGCATGGAGGTCTTCATGGATGATTTTTCGGTCTTTGGAAACTCTTTTGATCACTGTCTTGCTAACCTTGAGAAAATGCTCAAACGTTGTGAGGAGACTAACTTGGTACTAAACTGGGAAAAGTGCCACTTTATGGTAAAAGAAGGGATTGTGCTAGGGCACAAAATTTCAGGAAGTGGAATTGAAGTAGACCGGGCAAAAATTGAAGCTATATCCAAACTTCCCTATCCAACAACTGTCAAGGCAATCCGTAGCTTCTTGGGTCATGCTGGCTTCTATAGGAGATTCATTAAAGATTTCTCAAAGATAGCTAGACCAATGACTCAGTTGCTCGTGAAAGATGCCTCGTTCGACTTCTCTCAAGAGTGCAAGGATGCATTCGATCGATTGAAGCAGGAACTCACCCAAGCTCCAATTATGGTCACCCCTAACTGGGAGTTACCCTTTGAAATCATGTGCGATGCTAGCGATTATGTTGTTGGAGCAGTATTAGGCCAAAGGCTTAACAAACACTTTCAGCTAATATACTACGCTAGCAAAACCATGAATCCTGCTCAAGAAAACTACACTACCACTGAAAAGGAATTACTAGCCGTGGTATTTGCTTTTGATAAGTTTCGCCAGTATCTTGTCCTTTCTAAAACGGTTGTTTTTACGGACCATTCAGCTATTCGATATCTTTTCACTAAACAGGATGCTAAACCGCGGTTAATTCGTTGGATCTTACTATTGCAAGAGTTCGATGTAGAGATTCGTGATAAGAAAGGAGCAGAGAATCTTGCGGCTGATCATCTCTCTCGTCTCGAAAACCCCAGCCTCGCTGAATCTGACAAGAGTGAGATTCGGGAGTCATTTCCTGAAGAGCAGCTCATGTCAATAAATGATTCTGAACCATGGTATGCGGATTATGCTAACTACCTGGCAAGTAGAGTCATTCCTGAGCATATGAGCAGGCATGAAAAAAAGAGGTTCTTCAATCAATTAAAGTACTACTTTTGGGATGAACCTTTCTTATTCCGAAGATGTCCGGATCATGTAATCAGGCGTTGTGTTTCGGAAAGGGAGGCTATCAGAATTATGAAAGAGTGTCATGCAGGTCCATCTGGAGGGCATCACGGAATGAACACTACTGCACGAAAGGTCTTCGACGCGGGATTCTATTGGCCTACAATATTTCGTGATGTGAAGGGAATGATACAGACTTGTGAGGCGTGTCAAAGAGCTGGGAATATCTCTAGGAGGGATGAAGCCCCGTAGAATTATATACAAGTTTGCGAGGTTTTCGATGTTTGGGGAATTGATTTCATAGGACCCTTCCCATCTTCAGGAGGGAATGAATACATCTTAGTGGCCATTGATTATGTTTTGAAATGGGTGGAAGCACAAGCCCTTAGGACTAACGATGCTAGGGTAGTCATTCATTTCTTAAAAAAATTGTTCGCTAGGTTCGGAATTCCGAAAGCTCTTATTAGTGACAGGGGAACCCATTTTTCCAATTCTCAAATGGAGAAAGTTATGAAAATATATGGAGTCTCTCACCGATTCTCCACCGCTTACCATCCTCAAACCAACGGTTAAGTCGAAAATACTAATAGAGCCATAAAGAGAATATTAGAGAAAACGGTCAATCAAAACAGAAAAGATTGGTCTTTTAAGCTCGATGAAGCTTTGTGGGCATTTCGAACCGCTTATAAGACACCAATCGGGACAACCCCGTTCCGTATGGTATATGGCAAGGCATGCCACCTCCCAGTAGAACTGGAACACAAGGCATATTGGGCACTTAAGGCTTGTAATTTGGATTATACGGTTGCGGGAATAAATAGATTCTTACAGCTCCAAGACTTCGATGAATTGATATTAGAGGCTTATGAATCTTCCATTACATACAAAGAAATGGAAAAAAGATGGCATGACCAACGGATTAAGAGACCCAAGGAGTTTTCAGAAGGAGACAAGGTCTTATTATATAATTCTCGCTTAAGGCTATTTCCTGGAAAACTTAAATCTAGATGGTATGGACCTTTTACCGTAAGGAGCTCCTCTAAAACCGGAGCCGTTGTGTTGGTTGACGACGAGGATAGAGAATTCACTGTGAATATACAACGAGTCAAGCATTATCAAGAGAATGGTAATGAAATGATCAATGAGGAAGACATAACTTTTGATGAAGAAGTCACGTAATGTACGGTGACTTTGAGTCTAGCTACAAGACTCGTTAATAAAGAAAAGCGCTTCTTGGGAGGCAACCCAAGCTTTATTTGCTTTGTGTGTTTATTTTTTTTGTTTGTTTGATTTTATTTGCTTCCGTATGTATGTTTAATTTTTATTATTATTGATTCATGTTCGAAACTAAATTGTGAAAATGCTTTATCTTGTTTTTAACTTCGTCTTAACTACATATAAAGGTATTTTGCAAAAGATAAGTGTAAGGGAAATCCAAATCGGTTTATTAGAACAGATGAACATGAATCATAACAATATTAAATTAACATACATATTAGTAATTGTTTGAGTCAAATGCTTGTATCGAGTCATAATGATATTTTGCAGGATTTCCAGGAAATAAGGATTGAGTTTTTCCAGAAATTTTTCGGAAACTTAACATGAAAAATCTGTCAGATCACTTCTGACGGCGTCAGACCCCAGTCTGACGGCGTCAGGAACAGTTTTCTGGATTTTTTTTTTGAAATTTTGTTTTTCTTCCGGAATCATAAAATGCTTTATTAAATCTCTAACTTATAAACTTCAGGAATCTGCAAAATAATCATTCCACAAGCATTATATCCTTATACAGATTTATCCCGCCGATGTTATGCAGGTTTTCGTGTTTGTTTTCTCAGGTTTAACAGGTTATTTTGGACAAGGAGATGTATGTGGAATCTAGCTTTTAGCGCTGCTTTAGTCTTGAAGCTTCAACATTACCTTGGAAGAAGATCTAACCATGTTACCTCTTTATCCACCGAGCGAATCAGGGGAGTATTTGATTTCATTCTTTTACCTTATTTACTTTTACATCTTGTTATTTGAACATTGGGGACAATGTTCATCTTAAGTGTAAGGGGGGGTAAAGTACGATACCTTAGAGAATGCTATTACGCTTGATTTTTCGTTTGTTTAATGGTAGATGTGTAATAAAACTGAGAGAAATACCTGTTAGGGCAATTTTAGTGCCAAATTTAAAATTTTTTACAACATATAGGAGTGAAACTTTGGTCTTAATGAGCGTATCACGGATAGGAGTTATATGACTAGCACAAAACCGTACCACTAAAAAATTTTCCACCCCCAAATATGTGAGGTTCGCCCCTAGAATTGGTAGGAAAAGCATTTATGCTATGATGTGTGTGCCGGTAGCACTTAGATTCTAGAACTTGCGTTAGGACCATTCCGAGGCCACAAGTGAGACTACATTCGTGTAGTTAGATTTACTACATGATAAGAGGCATTAGGATTAACCCATTGTTTTACACCTGTGTTTTTGTTATAATTACGTTGGCTACATTGGTCAAGTAATTCTCCCACACCCTTTGCGTTGTACTCATTTTTAGTACACGATACCCCTAGTACACCCCTCAGAGCCTATCTTTTCGTTTCTAACTTTAAGCATTTTACTTAAAGTAAGAATTTGTTTACACCCCACTTAAATGTACACCCAAATCGCCTTAGCCTACCTTGTATGCACTCATTTTTAGTGCATTATTGTGACAACATTTGTTTAAACCCCAAGTTAATTATCTAATTGATTACATGGTTGCTAAGTCGAGTCATATCCTTGTACATATTGTTTTGGGACGATTGGGACTCATGGGTAAAGTACTAGTGTAATGGAGTAATGGGGAAGAACAACATTATTACCCCCATATGTGCTAAACATTTAAAAAAAAGTACTCCAAGT
This sequence comes from Artemisia tridentata subsp. tridentata, assembly GCA_021014915.2. NCBI lineage: Eukaryota > Viridiplantae > Streptophyta > Magnoliopsida > Asterales > Asteraceae > Artemisia > Artemisia tridentata. The sequence goes on from CP139509.1 coordinate 161,423,833, forward strand.
GTTTCGATTATCTCAATTCGAGTCATTAGAATAGTTAATTGTAAAGTTCTGTAAAAGTTCAAGTGTAAGGGGGATACAACCCCCCTACGATGTATTATTTTGGATGGTAGGGCAAGAGTGTATGCAAAAAAAAAAAAAAAAAAAAAAAAAAAAAAAAAAAAAAAGTAGAAAAAACATACGGACTACCATCCCGTTTCATTTTATGTTTATTTTATCTTTTTGTTATTTTTTTCATTAGCTTAAGTCGAGTCTAGTCTTGGCTTAGCAACGCCATATTGTACATGTAATTAATCAAGATCTTTAACTCGCCACCAGTAAAATATCCTTTATCCAACAAAACCGTGTTTATCATATCCCTACACCTAACGTTATAACCCGTTTAAAAGCCCTCTTTGATAGTTTAATCTATTTGCTATGACAGGTAGTGAGAGATATTATTCATTTTCATTTATGAGATATACTTTTATGACACCTGAGAGATGTGAGTATCTAAACACTACTTGTGAGGTGCTAGTCTGTAATCTCCGTGCTTATTATGATTAAAGTGGAACGACTATTTGTTGTAATTACTTTTATATTAGCGTTAAATGACCCCTAACTTGTATTTTGATTAGAATAAAAGCGCATTTGCTTGAGGACAAGCAAATCTCAAGTGTAAGGGTATTTGATGAAGCGAAAAGTGTACCGCTTTTAGGGGGTCATTTAAGCCCTAAATCGTATTTATTTGATCAAATATTGCCCTAAATCGTTCCTTTTGTCATTTTAGGTACTTTGGAGAAGAAATCTGGAAAAGAAAGCATTTTGGACGTTTTTTAAGCATAAAAGTGAAGAAAACGACAAAATCTCAAAATCGGCTGGAAAAGTACCTGTGACAGCGTCAAGCACCATTGTGACGCCGTCAACCCCTGACGCGCCAGAGAGGATTTTGGATGATTAAAAGGGGACGGCGTCAAGAAGGCCATCAAGAAACCCTAACCGCGGCGAGGTGACGGCGTCAGCTCTATAACGTGACGCCGTCAGATCTGATTTTCTATATATATTCTCATAATTTTTAGTCATTAGTGTGCAACTTTGTGAGGAGAAACCCTAAGACGATTTTTCTGCTACTTTTAAGGGTTTTATACCCTTGGATCTCCCATGTTCAATTGAAGATAAGTAATCAATTAATCATTCAATATGTCTATGTGTTGTTTGATTATATCTTGTTCTTGTCTTTTATTTAACATGCTAGGCTAGATTTATCTTGTGTTTGCTTAGATCTAATGAAACCTAACTATTGATTATTGGTTATTGGTGTGTTATTAATTGTATTGGATGATTGTTTATCGATGTTAGGCTTAAGAAAACTGGCTAACCTCCTATACGGTAACTTGCTTGAACGTCTTAAGAAACATGAACCAATGCGTACTAAGGTTTTTATGGTTGTATTTAATGCATGAGCGAATTCTAGTGATCCCATGTTAGGAGCTTCTTAGCCGGCTCGACATAGGAGTGAAGTAGGAGCTTATAGAGTTGGGGAAGTACGTACGCCACCCCACGATTGGTATTAAGGAATACACCCGTCATCCACGCAATTAATACACACTAATCAACCGGTAAAAGATAGTTAGGGAGTAAGGAAATCTAAGTAAACACATTTCTCTCCATATAAGTTCCACAACCTTTTTATTTTCAGTTATTTTATTTTATTTGCAATTGTAGTTATTTGGGTTAGTTGACTAGCAACTAATTCCGCCCACTCCTTCAAACCCGAGATTTTACTTGCTTTTATAAAAATATAAAAAAAATACAAAAAAGAATCTTCCCTCACCCTTAGACCTATTAGAGTAGTTTTTCAATCCTAACGACACTATTCCCCTAGAGAACGATCAATCCCCCGGTACTTGCCACTACACTATACTACATCGGTCAGGTACACTGCCTGGTGGGGATTGCAAGCCTCTTGAGATCCCTCGAGAGGTAAAACCTGTCTTAAGGTCGCAAAACCACGCATCAGTGTTTTTGTGTTTATGATTGTGCAGGGACGGATATCGAGAAAAAAGGACAAAAATCAAGATAAAACGGAAAACCGAGCACGAGATACGGAAAAGACTCAGAGCCGAGCCAGGAGAGACATGTTTGGACAAAAGTCAAAATTAGTCCTCAAAGATCCACCAAATGTCAGAAATCACCCTTAGATCAACTTTGATAAATTGGCAAGATCAGCCCTTGATTTTCAGCAATTACACATTTGGTCCCTAGAATTTTGAAAACCCTATAAACACTTCCTTACCCGGATTTACTAAATCCAACCCACAACTAACTCTAAACCCAACCCCACACCTTATATCTCCTAGCCCAGCCCACCACACAAAAAACCTTGACCCGATCCAAAAGCTTTTATATCCGGTCAAACGAATACTAAACCAAAGTCAAATAATAACAAAATAAATCCCACAGATAAAACCCGCCTCTTTCATTTATCCCCAATTACCCAATTACTATTCACCATAAACCCTAGAATAACCCCGTACAAAAATTACCGCAATTAAGGGTAATCTCGTCCTTGCACGCCTATCTAGGAGACCCCTGACACCAAGAATGACACGTGGGAGCTAAGGATTGGTCAAGACACATCATCATTTTGATCCAAAGGCCAAAGATGAAGGATTGATGATCAAGGGAAGATCTAAGGGAGAATAATGGCTCAAGTAGGCACGGATTGCCAACGTGTACAACCCAGAACCTTCTTGCTTCGGCTATAAATAGAAGGCCTCCTCCTCCATTGAAGTTTGTCCAATTTTTCATGTTTTTAGAAGAATTTAGACCATTTTATGTTTTTGTAATCATTTAACTTCCAGTATTGATTTAAATTATGTCTTGTACTTAATATGTTGGTTAATGAAATTTGGTTTTTTTTTAATCATCTGTTTTGTTTAAGCTTCATTTTTGTTATCATAAGCTCTTGTAAGCTTAATTTAGCTTTTTCAAGTTACATTAAATCTGTTCTTGTTTCAAACTTCAAAAGTCAAAAAAAGTCAAACACATGGTCAAAAAGTCAACTGTATAAGCTGAAAAATAAGCTGTTGATAAGCTGAGGGTATTAAGTTGTCCTGGGGTTATTCTATTGGCTTATTTAAAGCCTGGGTATAAGTTGGATTGTTCAGTTTTGTGCCCACTTAAGCTCATATTTGTAAGTTTCACTTGTTAAGCATTATTAGTCTATTTAGTTTAACTGCTTTATTAGAGCTTATTTAGGTTTGATAATTGCTTCTTAGTAGTTTATTTAGTCAGAAAGTTAGTTGAGTTTTATTTTCAGAACTTATTTCAGTTATTCATAGTTTAAAAGTACAAAAATAGATTAAAAAGGGTGTTTGGTTCAGGATTATGCTAAGAGGTAAGAGCTTGTTACTGTTGATGTACCATTAGCTAAGGTTGGATTTAGATTAATCTAGGTTAAACAAGTTGTGGTTATCAGAATCTAGGAAGTTTTGAGCATCTTTGAGGTTTTCTGGATATTAGTGTAAATTTTGAGATCTTATCTGCTAGAATAAGCTCAGCATAAGCTGAGCTTATTTAGAACCTCATTTTGGCATTTCTAGGTTGCTTATAGTTGCTAAAGTCATTATGCAAGAGCTGGTTTGAATTGGTCAGGTATTGCCCATAGTTTGCGCCAAAAGACCAACACTGCTGCATCAGAACAGTTATGTGCAGACTGTCCATTCAGCTGCTGATTTAGGATAATTTGTGGCTTAATCTATTGAGCTTAGGTATCAGTTCTTGGTTTTTAATTAGTTTAGATAGTATGCTTTGAGTTTTTTATCTGGGATTCAGCTTGTAGCTTATTCAAATAGCTTTTAGAAGGTCTGCAAATATTGCCCCAGAACTGCTATCAAGTCTGCACATTTTTGTTGCTCAACACCATCTGTTTATGAGCCTGATTAAGGATGCAATTGTGGTTCACTTTTGGGCATATTTGGTTTTTCAATAGTTTGACATATGAATTTTCAGTTTATGATCTGGGATTTCCCAATCAAGCTTATGCTTAGCTTAAAATTCAGCTGCAAGACTGTTGATTCACCACTATTCTGTCTTAAACTTTCAGCTGCATTAAGTGCTTTTTGGGAATAATCTGTGTGCTTTTCTAGTGTTTTCAAGTTAATTCAAGTTTCCAGTAGTTTGATTAATCAGTTTTTAAGCTTTTGATAATTTTTTGCCTTAGTAGCTTAATTCTAGCTTATTTTGCAATTGCTTATTTATTGTTACAGCTTATTTAGGCTTAATAGCTTTCTGAATTTATTTTTCATAGATTAGAATTTTAATTTTAGAATTACTTAGAAATTTTCAGAATTTTCCAAGTTGTTTTAATATTTTTAAATCATTTAAATAGTTTTAATTAGTTTTTAATTCATAAAAAATTATTAAAAAGTCAAAAAAAATATTTTTCTTTTTCCAAAAATTTTCTTTTATCAGTTTTAATATAGGAAAATTATTTTTATATTTTTAGGTTTTAAATTTTAGAAAATCACTTTTTATTTACGTTTTAAAATTCGTCGCGTAACGTTTTTAAATTCAATTTTCGTTTTTTAGGATTACGTGCTTAGTTTTATTGTTCCCTTAGCTTAATTTGTAGATTTCATTTAATATTTCATTGTTCGTAGTATTAAATTCACCAATCAACACTCTCTTTTCACACACATTCACCACACAATTCGACACCGATAACGAAAACTCGAATTCAACCTTCGTTGGGACACGACCCGGGGAAAACGCATCCGTTGCATTTTCCTTTGGAAAAATATATACTTAAAACGACAAATCAGCACTTCCTTTTCTTCCATCGTTTCCAATTTATAGGATCCAGTCTGGTATGCCTCTACGACTCGGTAAGGTCTTTCCCATTTTGGCCCCAACTTTCCTTGATTCTCCACTCTGCTAGCCTCATTTCTTCGGTATACAAAATCACCTACCTTTCACAGTTAATGATTTTTCGTTTCACACGTTAGTTAGAGTAAAACAAGTTATAGTTGAAATGGAATAATTAGGCGTTACATGGCAAATTTTTATTTCACGCGTGTGTATATTTTCGTACTTACCTTGAACGACTCGGGATGGACCCTTCGGTTATAATATTGTTCAATCTTCTTTTTGTACTTCGCCTCTCGTATGGCAGCCATTTCCCTTCGTTCCTGTAGGAGGTCGATACTCAGGAAGATCCCCTCGTCATTTTCTTTTTCACTGACCTTCATGGTCCGAAAAGTTGGCATCCCTATCTCTGCCGGTATGACCGCTTCGCTACCATAGGTAAGACTGAATGGTGTTTCCCCGTTGCTTGTCTTTAGTGATGTGCGGTGTGCCCATAGGACGTTCGGCAGCTCATCCACCCATCCAGCTCTTTCCCTGCCGAGCCTCGACTTGAACCCTTTCATCAGACTTTTGTTCGCTCCTTCCTCCAATCCGTTGGCCTGAGCGTGTGCCACAGCCGTGTTTACCTGAGTTATGTTCAGTCGTTCGCACCAACTTTTGAAAGGGTCATGGATGAAATTGCTTCCATTTTCCGTCACGATCACCTTGGGCAGACCGAATCTGCATACTATGTTTTCCCAAACGAACTTCTTTACTTCCTTCCCGGTCGTGCGGACCAGCGGCTTGGCCTCTATCCACTTGGTGAAGTAGTCAATGGCCACAATGACGAATTTGATTTTTCCCGGGGCCTCCGGCAGGGGACCCAAAACGTCCATCCCCCATTGGTAGAAGGGCCAAGGAGCCATTATTGAAGTTAGAACAGTTTTGGGGAGCCTTGGAAAGGGCGCGTGTATTTGACAAGAATCACATTTCCGAATCACTTCCCTGGTATCTCTGTGCATGGTGGGCCAGTAGTACCCTTGCCGCATTAGCTTTGCCACCACGGATCGCGGCCCGGAGTGCATTCCGCATGCTCCTTCATGTACCTCCCGGACAATATAATTGGCTTGAAGCGGTCTGATCCGTCCCGAAACACACTTATAATTAAACAAATGCAGTCTCAGAACCGGATGCTCGTGTGTAGTGTGAACCAGGCAAGTGATCACCTGGGTCGTTTCCCAACGAGGTGTGAATGGAAAACTGTGAAAAGCTTTGGATTAAAATGATTGATGAATCAGATATTTTTGTTTTTGCTTTTTTTATACTAATGAACAATTTAAATATACAAAACAAATGCAACGCGATTAAAATTAAACTAAAACGCGCAACAGGAAATCTAAAACTGGACAAAAATTGAAATTTATAAAATTTAAAACCTAAAAATGTAAAATTACTTAAAACTTATTTAAAAGCTTAAATTATAATTTTTTACACTTTTTATCTATTTATTATTAATTATTTATTATTTAATTACTAATTAAACTAATTTAAATTATAAAAAATACTAAATGAACTAAGAAAATTCTAAATCTTTTTCTAAAAATATTATTAAGTAAATAAAAGCTAATAAAATTATAAAAATGAAAATTACTTAATTAAAATTTAAAAAGATAAATTCTATTAAATAGAAGCTATCACTTTATTTCTATTTTTGATTTTCTTAAGGTCTAAAAATATTTTTATATTTTTCCCAGATTAAAAATGACAAAAGAAAATTATAAAAATTGGATTTATATTTTTCTGATTAATATTCTAATTATTATGATTTAATTACTATTAGAAACTAATTAAAATGATTAAAAATATTAAAACTGTTCAGAAAATTATGAAAATTTACAGATAATTCTAAAATAATATTAGAAAGATAAGAAAAATAAAATGAAAAGTTTGCTAAGCCTGATAAGCAGATTTGGGCTAATAAGCAATAAGCTAATAAGCCAAAAATAAGCTAAAAAGCACTAAACTTAACCAACTGCTCAGAACAATGTTAATATGCTAAAATCAACTCAAAACAACTTAAAATTGCAAATAAGCACAAGAATTGAGCAAGTTAAGCACTTGGCTGTTTATGGAATTTAAGACAGAAAATGTAGAAAAGTGCAGATTTGCAGGGCAATTTAAGGAGTGAAATAAGCTATTGAGATTTAATATTATGGGGGCAAAAGTTAGCTTGGCTTATGAGCTATCTAAAAACCTAAAAAGCCCCATCAGAATTACACCAATTGGACTCCAATTGAAGCTGAGATCAGCAATCAACACAACTCAGTATACACTGAGTTGTGGTTTGGTGTCTGTTTGTGCAGAAGTGCACAGAAGTGTGCACAGGTTCTAGGCTTTTGAGAGACTTACTTAATGGACCAAATGAAGTGCAAAAATGCCAAGGGCAAGGCCAAAACAAGCTAGCTGCTATGAGGAGCTTGTTTGAGCTTTTGAGGGACTGAATTCAACACAGTGGGCTAGAAATAGCTTAATCTAGATATATTGCTGATCAAAGGGTGAAAATAGCTTCTTAGGGCTAAGAAAAGCTTGTGCAAACTTGGATAATTGGTCAAGCTACAGTAACACTGAGCTTAGCTTGTGAAACAGTCAAAACCAAACACCCCTTAATGGTGTGTCGGTTTTGATTTTACAAAGGAAATTCTAAATTTTAAACTAAGAGTATGATTATTACTGATTACCTAGCTTATATGAACCCTAATGAGCAACTTTTATCAGAAAATTAAGCAATCTAACAAGCTTATACTAATTTGACTATTTTTGGTCTATTCTATGATTTTTAGCAAAATGGAAAACAAATTAGATAACTACTGATTTTAATGATCAAATATGATCACAAACTAACAATAAGCACAAAACAACCACAATAAGCTATTATTAAGCAGTTGTACAGTAACTTGGAACTTAATGCTAAAAAGCTAAAAACTTACAACTGAGTGAGCTCTATGGAACAGAGAACAAGGAACCAAGGACCAATCTAGCTTGTCAAAAACAAGCTAGATAACCCAGAAAAGCTTCCTGAACTAGCTTATCCACCCAGAAATAGCTTATTGACCTCCAAATTGACTTTCCTTGACCATCTTGATTTCTTGGATTTAGAACATATTTACACTACAAATAACTTACAATAAGCTATAAGAAGCTTATATAAGCTATTAAAAACAGCTGAGAAGCTATTTCATATACTACTTATTAAGTGTCAAGTTCTCAGAACACAGGGAAATAAGAAAACTTGGAATTATAAGCAACTACTGATAAATAATCAAGAACAACAACAAATACACTAGAATTACTTGTATTGATTGATTGAAATTTGAAATTACAACTTAAAGCTACTGGAAATTGAAAATACGAATTATGCTAATAATTAACTACTTGCCCATAATGGCTACAAAAGCTTCTATATATATAAAACTATGATGGGATAATCCTAGCCGACTTCCTTGAACAAATCCCCACCATCCAATTGCTCCAATTTCATCTCCTTCGTACACTTGTAATTTTGGCGGGAAATCAGGAAAGTGGAATTATCCTCTGATTTAGCTAGTGGGAGTGGGAGAGAAGCATTTAATGCTTTTGGAGTGTTAGGTAGTGTGTTTGGAGGGGAAATGATATGGTGAAGCCAGCTGGGGTGTGAGGTGGGATGGTGACTGGTTATTGTTTGGCGGTTCGAATGAAGGAGATAAGAAGGTTTGACCGAAGGTCAAACTTTCTTATTTAAATTAAAGTTGGGTCGGGTTTATTTATAAGGGAATTGGGCTTGGTAAACATTGGGCTTGGGTTGGTTTTAGATAATAGGATAGTGGGTTGGGTTTGTTTGTTTATTTATTTTGGGTTTAATGGTTAGATCCGGATTTTGGTTTAATAAATAAGCATAGGGACCAATCTTGTAATTTACTGAAACTTTAGGGGCTGAGTTGTCATCTTTCCAAAATATCTTCAAGGGATTAAACCTGCCATAAAACAATAACACAAGGATCATATTTATTTTTCTCAAAGTTTTTAAATCCCAGGGACCATTTTTGTCCATTTTGCAAAGTTCAGGGACTAAACTTGTAATTTTATGAAACTTCACACCAAAGGACTATATATGTTTATTTGTGATTCAAAAGGACCTTTGGTGAATTTTTTAATGTTTTGAATAACCAGGGACTAGTTTTGACAACTTTTGAAAGTTGAGGGACTGAAACTGCCAATTATGCAAACTTTGTTCGTTTTTCAACTGTTTTTAAACATTTTGCATCTGAAACATATAAAACACAATTTTGTGATAATTTCAGTATTATGATGCATTTCTGAGTGATTTTGAATGTTTTGCAGTTCAGATTTAACAAAAAATGATGAGTATTTACACACTCATCAATCCCCCACACTAAACTATTGCTAGTCCCTAGCAATATTTTATGAAGATTTAATGGATTTCATCTCTTTACCAAAAGCCATTACTTCTGGAGTAGCCAATTGTTTCAGTTCAAGTAAGAACTTTGGTACAATGATAACCAAGTGATTTTTAGCAAACCACAAGCTGTCGACGGTTTTGATTTGTCTTTACCAGAAGCCGTTTGCTTCTGGACTAGCCAACTCTTAGATAAATTATCAATATTATCTTTGGCGAGCTGATTACCAATCATGGATTTTCACTGCCTTTACCACAAGCCATAACCTTGCGGGCTAGCCAACTCTTCACTTATGAAGATATGGTGAGTCGAATACCATACAATTTTGGGCAAATTGTAAGCCATCAACGGATTTGAGACATCTTTACCAAGAGCCGTTTGCTCTCGGATTAGCCAATCCTTATGTGGGTTAGACATGGCGGACTGATAACCATTTATTGAGTTCTAAGTGAGAAAAAATTTTAAAATTTTGGCTAAAATGGGGGTACTAGATGATACATTTGGTCAAATTCGCAAGAATTCCCCCCCACACTTAGAACTGAATATTGCCCTCAATATTCAAAGAACCGGTTGTTAAACCAACACTTAGAACGTGAAAGGGAAATACTAATAGCCTTTTATTTCATATAGTTATTTATTTTATTTTTATTTAATTTGCATTTAAGCCGTTAAGGCATGCAAATTCCCTCTTTTTTTTTTCTTTTTTTTTTTTTTTTTTTTTTTTTTTTTTTTTTTTTTTTGGACTATTTACAACATGTGGGGCATCTCCCCCACACTAAGGTGAGCCATGGGTTAAAAACCCATATTTTGCTACTGTTTTTGATTAACCGAGTCGCTAGCTTGACTCGACCCCGAATTGAGTTGATTCCTCCCGAACAGTCAGGTTTATCACGCAAGCTAACCGCTTGTGAACGGTTAACCGTAACAAAGGGGTCCTGAACAGCCCGGGAGAAAAAACAATTTAAAAGTCTATGGGGAAGTAAGTGGAAGAAACCATCTCTAACGGACTTTCATTCAAGATGCTTGGATAACCAATTGAGCCTAAGAAAGTTCCACACCAAGAGAGATATATCTGGCATTAAACCAATGTTATATGGACAATGCCGGGGTCAAAAGTAACATCCTCACTCCTGAATGAGTGAAGGATAGGGGAAATCACCGGGTAGGTGAAGGGAAGAAGAGAGATCTGAATAGCCATTAATACAAGAACTTCCTCCTCAAGAATTTCAAGTGGAGGAGGCAAGTCCTTAAACTTGATCTCAGGAAATTTATCAGTTTTTTCAACCGACTTAATTTCCTCATTATGAAGTTGTTTTGGTGGAAGAGGGGAAGATGAATCCTCGTTTAACAAATTTTCCAGAAAAAGAATATCCCCCTCAGGATCAAGATAGTTATCATCAACCTCATGCGGAGGTGAACTATCTAGAGCGAGAAAAGCATCGACTTCATCCCAAAAGGGATCACTTCCCTCAACCGAAGTGAGAGAAGGGGAAGAGTCGGCTATGATATGTTGAGAAGATGTGGTGGGTTCCCCACTCACAGAATTATGAAAATAACCAAGATTTTCTTGAGAGTACTCCTTTGAAGTAATGTCAATGACATCGATTCGGTTAACCGAAGCAGAATCAAAATTTGAGGAGTACTTCGATGTTTGATCATGGTTAAAAGTAACAGCTTCATTATCCACACGCAAGGTGATCTCATGCTTAAATACATCAATAAGAGCATGGCCCGTTTTTAGGAATCCTCTTCCAAGAATCAGAGGAACCTTTTGATCTGCATCGAAGTCAACAACCACAAAGTCAGCTGGAAAATGGAACTTTCCTATTTTCACAAATACATCTTCGGCAATGCCGCAGGGATGAGTTATGGTTCGATCTGCAAGCTCAAGAGTCATGCAGGTAGGAGTAAGAGCCGGAAGAGAAAGTTTCTTCCATACTGAATGAGGCATCAGGTTGATGCTTGCACCTAGATCTGCTAAGGCATAACATTCAACCATTCCTGGAAAGACACAAGGTAGTAGAAACTTTCCAGGATCTCCAAGCTTCTCCGAAAGTTTTTTTAAGATAACCGCTGAGCAGTTCTCATTTACTGGAGTTTTAGCCATTTCAATCAGTTTTTCCTTGTTGCTTAACAAGTGTTTGATTGATGATGCAAATTTGGGCATCAGAATGATAGCATCCGCAAAACTTATGTCAAAATGTAATTCTTTAAAGATTTGAAAGAATTTGTCCATTTGTTGACTAGCCTTCTCACGGAGCTTTTGCGCATTTAAGCGCGATGGGTAAGGAATGTAAGGTTTGGATTTAGGAGCAATGACTTCAGGAGTCTCAAAGATAACTCCTGGTTTGGATTTTTTCGGGACTACCGGAGGATGGACATGTGCTGTACTTTGTGGGCTTGGAATTGGCACTTTGTCCGTTGTATCATCCGTCTCTTTTTCCATTTCAAACAACGGAGGAGGAATAGGGCCAGCTGGCCCTTTATAAGAAGCACCACTCCGAGTGGTGATAGCTTTGACGAAAGTGGTATCTTCATCATCATCACTGTCATCAAGTACACTGACAGGAACAGCATTGAGCATTTCGGAATAATATCTGGCTGATCTTTGCTCACTAAGTTTGGTTGACAAACTTTTAACCGTAAATCGGGAAAGAGTAGGATCGATTCTTGACGGCTGAGGAGCAATTGTGGGTGTAGATTTTTGGATGACAGAAGGTTGGATGACCGAAGGTTGGACGTATTTAGCACTTCCATTGTTAGTGGGAAGTACCGGGTCCTTTGTCACCTTGAATTCAACATGAGATTTACCACTACGTGTACTGACAGCTTTGAGTTCACCCCTAGGGTTGACAACAGTGTTACTTGGGAGACCTCCCGAGGTAGAGGGTATATCAGTTAAAGATTTTTTGATCTGGTTTAATTGGGCAACCAATAACTGGTTTGTCTCACGTTGTGTCTTATTTGTTTCCTCTTGGGTTTTCATGAATTGCATAAGCAACTCATCTGAGGACGTCTGATTTCGGTTTGAACCTTGGTTTTGATTAAAATTTGGACCACGGTTTTGGTTAAAATTACCCTGATTCTGACCTCGGTTTTGATTGAAATTTTGAGAGTTGTGAAAATTTTGTCCCTGATTTTGAACAAAGCGGTTTTGATTATTCTGATTTGGCACGGGTGGAAAACCAGGTGGGACCATAGCATTTGGTGCTCGGTACTGAGTCTCAGCATGCGGACGGTATTGATTTTGGTTTACTACAGCTACGGGAGCTGGGTAAACAGAAGCATCGGTTGCTTGACAATCATAATACGCATGTGGGCCACCACAAGTTTCACACACTTTGTTTATTGCTTTGATTTGTTCCGGTTTATGAATTTCACTTTTTAATTCTTTCATTTCCTTCATCATACAACGCATTGTATCTGTTAAAAAGGCTAACTCTGAAGAGTTACCGGATGAAGAAGAAGCAGGAGTGACAGGAACATTCACTTTGTTTCTAGAAATAGGAACTTTTGATTTATTTTCACAAATTTCAACCACCTCTCTGGGTTTACGATTCAAAATATTGCCACCGGAGGCTGCATTGAGTGCATCTTGATCGTTTTGGGTCAACCCATTATAAAACGTATTTATCTGTTGTAACACATTGAAATCGTGATGTGGGCATTTTCTTAGGAGATCTTTAAATCTGTCCCATGCCTCTCCGAAATTTTCATCAAAACCTTGACGAAAACCAGCAATTTCATTTTTTAGGTTAGTCGTCTTTGATGGAGGGAAGAAATAATTTACAAATTTCTTAACGAGATCTTCCCAGGTTTCAATGGATCGAGGGGGTTCTTTATCCAGCCAAATTCGGGCTGCCCCCTCAAGTGAGAATGGAAATAGCATCAATTTGATCACTGTTTGCGGCACATTTTTGTAATTGATTGTAGAAGTCAGTTTGTTAAACCAACGAATGTGTGCATAAGGATCCTCTCGTTCAAACCCGTGGAATTGGTTTGTGGACATGTTGGTCCACAAATTGTATATGGATCACTAAGTAGTTTTGAATACCTAGTAGATGGTTAGGATAAATCCGAACCAATCTAAGTGAGAAACCCTAAGAGATTGTTAATGTTAATGCGGAATCTTAACAAGAACAATTTAGAACACAAGCAGGGATATCACTAACTTCGTATATTGATATTTACTATTATCAATTCGTACAACTCACACACGTTTACTAACAACCTTTAGGGATCCTTTTATAACACAAGGAAACCCTAGACGACACAGAAGATATACACAAATCTTCTATAAAGATACATACACGCAATGTATCTTTTCCTAATATATCTCTAACAAACTTTCCTATCTTCACGACCAGACCAGACTTAATAAGTCAACCAGACTTAACATATAACTACCAGACTTAATCATTACATAACCAGACCTAAAACACAAACAGACCTAAGTCAGTAAACTACCAGACTTAAGTAGTCTGTTCTTGATATGCATCATAATTCCCAACAATCCTCCCCTAACTTGATCTTCATGCTTCATGAACTTCAAGTTCTTCTGATTTAGCCTTCTGAGGATTGAATCTTGAACATTTTGAAATGTATTTAGGTCTTGTTCCTTTCTAGCAGCTTGAATCTTGATAAGCTCTTCTGATATGGACTTGACAGCAACAATGACTATATGTACATCAATTCATATTAAGTTTCATAGCTATTCTCATCACTTCCAGGTGTGTTAACACCTGTGAGAGGTGAATCATTGAAATTTAATGGATTTGATGTCTCTTTACCAATAGCCATTACTACTGGAGTAGCCAAATGTTTTGGTGTGTAAGACCATGGTACACTGATAACCATATGATTTTAAGCAAATCATCAGCTTATCAACGGATTTGTTAAGTCTTTACCAAGAGCCGTTTGCTTCTGGACTAGTCAATTCTTTGATGGAAAAGCACCTCATCATGGTGAATTGATTACCATTTATGGTTTTCCACAGCCTTTACCACAAGCCATAACCTTGTGGGCTAGCCAACTCTTCACTTATCTTAGATATGGTGAGTTGAATACCATACAATTTTTGGCAAATTGTCAGCCATAAACGGATTTGAGCAATCTTTACCTGTTAGCCGTTTGCTCAGGATTAGCCAGTCCTTGTGTTGATGAGACAAGGTGGACTGATAACCTTTTGATGTGTTAGTGCAAAGCACCTCCACCAAGTGAGAAGTTCCAATAGTCTCACTCAACAACTTGTGAAAATTCTTTCAAACACTCTTAGGCTACATCCTTCAAAGACTGCTTCTTAATTAAATCCAATAACATCTCATATCCTTCATCCTTTTTACTAGCATACAACTTTTTGTTCATCATTTCCTTGCAGACACTTGATGATAAAGGATATTCCACCTCTGCAAGCATATAAATATCAGCATTCTTTAGCCAACTGTCTTGCATAGACTGCATCTAACATCTTTTGTCTTTCTTCATCAGCAATATCTTGAGCCTTAATCCTCTCAATTTCAGCCTCAGATGCAAGTTCTTCTCTTGTTTTTCTCTTAGACTTCTTTGGCAATGAAGTTTCTTCCATGACCTGCTTTCCCTTTCTTAGTGCAGATTTTTGTTCTTCATTACCATAACTAAGTTCATTACCAGACTTTTCTTCTTTACCAGACTCATCACCAGATTTTGTTCTTCATTACCAGAACTAAGTTCATTACCAGACTTTTCTTCTTTACCAGACTCATCACCAGACTCATTACCAGACTTTTCATCAGAAATAGTTCCAAACTTCTCAATCTCTTCCTCAGCAGACAAAATTAACTTTCTTCTCTTCCTATCTTGTTTAATTTTGCCCATTGATTGAGCCAAAGTCTCTGCAACTTCCAGTGTCTCTGGACTAATTGTAGTGGTGACATTATCTTGAACAAGTGATTCTTGAACTGGTGTTTGAAGAATATTTTCTTGTTCATGCTCCAAATTCCTCCCCTGTTTGGAAGAATTTTCAGCTTCATCATCCTCATCATCAAAAGAGACACCCTTTTTCTTCATTGCTACTCCCATTTTCTTTACTTTCTTCACCAAAGTCACATAAGCTTTCCTTAGTGCCTCATTAGTCTTTTCCAAAATGTCAATCTTCTTTTGTAGTTGAGGAACAATGACAAGGAGATCTTCTACAGTAATGGGATTTTGTGCCTCCTCCCTTTCAGGACTTGGAACATGTGGTTGTGGAGGTGAAGATTGTTGGATGGGTGTAGATGATCTTTCAACTGATGGTGAGGGACCTGGTTGAGGTGATGCAATTGGAGAAGACCTAGGTGTAGCAGACCTAGATGAGACTTGGTCTTGAGCTTCATCAGGGTTCACTTGTGCAGCTTCAGAAGTACCTGCATTGTTAGGACCAAGCATAGCAGCAAGCAAAGGTTTGTCTGTCCCTTGAAAACTCCTTTTTAGATTTGCAAAAAGTTTGGAAGTAAAAGCCACACTGATGTAAGGCACTTTATCCCTAGTTTCAAAATTTAAGATCATTTGCAAAAATCTTGGATACATTAAAAATTTTGGGTTCTTAGCATTTTTCACCATTCCTTCAAAAATTAATTTTGAAAAGTTAAATTTCCTTCCAGATGATAAACAGACCAATGCAGAAGCAATTTTGCTTCCAAATTGATCCCATCCACCACTTTTGGGACTTAAACTCTGAAGTAAATGATGTACTAAAAACCTCCACTGAGGTGAAAAATGACTTTTCCAAAAGGTAAAACTTCCATCTGTGGGATACCCAATGCTATTCAAACCCTCAAAAATATCCTCATTAGACAAATCAAATTCTCCTAAAGCATCATCCAATTTGAGACTGTCCCTAATGGATGCTTCAGAAATGGTAAAACCATTTTTGTCTATGACAACTTTTAAGCATGGTGTCCCATCATCAAGAGTCTCAGAGGTAACCGACCTCCAGAACTGCTTGACAAGGGACTGATAAATAGTAGGATTATGAGTTAAAGAATAACAAATATAAGAACCTTTTAGAAAATCCACAATCTGCTCAAAACCTGCACTTTGATCGGGCTTCTTCAAGAACCCGACTTGATTATGTTTGTCCACAAACTTGAGATTAGCCATGGATGAGTTAATGAGTTAGGTCTGGTTGACAAGAGAGGTAGGGTTTTGAAAAAATGTTTGCGTAGAAACAGAGTCGTGAGTAATAAAGATTATTTAAATTTGGAAGCAAATAAAGAATAAAAGAAGATAAATAATATCAAATTTTAAGCTTATATACTTCATAAATATCTTGTTTTACCGAAAATAGTGCAACGGTAATATATTAGTAAAATCTTTAGTTACTCTGACCAGATCTAACGGTCATAAAATTAACACTACCCGACCTAAAAAGTCAACCAGGCCGAATCATACACTTACCAGACCTAACCAAGAGAGTGAACTTACATACTTACGATAGCGAATGCAAAGCTTTGTAACACCTCATTCCACTCTTCTCTGCAAGAATTAGGAGACAAAAACCAAATTTTGCAAGAACAAGAAACAGGCTACCAGATTTAACACTTAAGGTTACCCGATTTAAAAACATTTAAACCTTGTACATTTGCCTCCCCTTAAATGTACATTACCTCCCCTTAAGTTTAAATTCCCTTTTTTTTTTTTTTTTTTTTTTTTTTTTTTTTTTTTTTTTTATTCACTAGTAAATACTTAACCAAAATAAACACAAAGGTCAACTTTCCAAAAACACAATTAATAACTCTTTCCCTGCAAGTATTAACTTATACACCAACCAAGCATTAAAAGACATTAAACCTTGATTTTCCCTATAAAACCACCCATAGTTTTATCACAAATACCATCACAAACAGGAAGAAAACCTTACAAGCATAATGGATCCATCCAACTTAAACACCATAAAGATTTCATCCGATTCCTGGGATCCAAATGATTCATCCTCTGATACATCCTCAGGAGGATGGGATGGATACTTCCCACCAGGGTATTCATCAATCACCAGAAGCAAGACATTGAGAGAAGCAACTCTGAGACAATGGCTAGCTGCTTATGACCTGTCTGAGAAGGAACCAGACAATGAAACACCAAAGACTTCAAAGCCAACTCCTCCTTCTGATGTAGAGGATAAAGGTGCCAAGGAAGAAGACCCCTTCAAGAATGATGAAGAGACCTATCCTTCGAAGACTGTGCCTTCCCTGAGTAGTGGTTCTGTGCCTCGTCCTCCACCAAGCAGTGTGATTCTTGCACTTCCATGCCCAAAAGCATGGAATCAATTTGGTGGAAGAGGAGCCAAGAAGACCATTCCTGATTTCATGGGTAAAGGGAAGCAGAAGGTGTAGGTGGTGATGATTAGCTAGTTTGGGAAAAATCTTTTGTTTTAAGAAGCTTTGTAATTTGCATCCTAGAATGCAATTTCTTGTTATTAAATAAAAAGCTCTTTGGTTCTGATGTCTTAATTTTCCACATATAAATAACTTGCAAATAGAAAAGAGCTAACAACTGCAAAACAAAGTTAAGTACAAAATACCAAACACACATACTATAGAGAACAAAATAAGTACTGAAAATAAGAATAACCAAGGAGAATAGCAAGATAAGAAACAAACAAGTATACAAACTATACAAAGTTAAGAAAGAAGATCAGTTTTTCTTAACAACCCAAGCCTGAGTGGGCTTGTGTCCATCCTGTGGAGCAACATACTTATAGGTCTTGTATGAACTTGCTCCAGTGAAACCATGTTTGGACTTATAGGTAAATTCATTTTTAAATGGATTCCAAGTCCAGCAATCAGAGAAATTGTCAGTAGAATCCCCATTTGTTTGTCTCCTTACAGGTGAATGAGCTTTGTAAAAATTATTTCTTTGAAACTTTTCATTTACCTGAGGTTTTTGAAAAGGTTGCTTGGGTCTTACAAAACCAGAGTTCACATTAGGTCTCACAGAGTTAACATAACCAGTATTCACTTTAGGCCTCATAAAATTAACATTTTGCCTATTCACATTAAAGTTTCTGTAGCCAGACCCAAAATTTGGTCTACCAGAACTAACAAAGGAGTTAGGTCTGGTAGTGTTATTTAGTTGAACTGGTCTGGGGACAAACTGGTTAGCATGATTAACTCTATTAGCATTGTTCCAAACTGGTTTATTTGAACCATTAACCTTATTTACATTCATTCTCTTTTGCTCAGCCTCTCTTTTCATTCTCTTTTCATGGAAGTCACAATCTCTTATTAAATGACTCAAACTTCCACACACAAAACATCTTTTAGGAGCATAATTGTAACTACTCCTACTTTCTCTGTGAACACTATTGCTTCTAGGTGACTCATTCAATTTAACAGATTCCCTAGGAGTTTTTATGTGATTGACACAACTAGATTTAACTGTTTCAGCCTTTTGTTCAGTCACTAAAGGTTTAGTAACAACAGGTTCACACTTCTTAACAACCTTAGGTTCAGGATTCTCTTTTTCCTCATTGTTTGACTCAGACTTAGAGTGATCAGAGGAATTATCAATAGATCCTTCAGAGTCATTGGATTGACAAGAAGAATATCTACTAGATTTGTCCTCTGAGGTAGTTGATTCAGACACTTGAGGACCTTTCTTACCATACACAAAGAGTGAATCATCCAACTCTTTTTTTTCAAGAGGAGTATAGTCATCACTCAAAGGTGGTGGTACTCCCTTAAAGTCACCAGTCTTAACAAACCTATTGTACAAAGGTTTATCAGCATAGTCCTCTTCTCTATTCTTAAATATATCCCTATTCTCATTTTCCTCATATCCTAAGCCACATTTTTTATTTGACTTAATTTGAGAATCCCAACACTTAAACAGGTTTTTATTTGAATTGTTCCATTGATCTACCCTTTTTCTCAGCTCATCCCTTTCCTTCTGAATTTTAAGCCCTAATTGTCTATACCTTTTAAGCTTCTCATCTTGTTCATATATCTTATTAGCTTGAAAGTATAGTTTTTCATTTAGAGCAGCATGTTGGTTTTGAAGGGTGACCTTTTGTGCCTCTAAAGTTTTCACAGCATTTTTATGTGCTAATAAATTTACTTCTAGATCACCTATTTGTTCTTGCTGCTCATCACATAAAGCCTTAACATGATTATATGAGTCAGTACATAATTTAGAGCATAATGATACCTCATTACCAATGGCCATGAGAGCATGATCAGACTCCTCATTTACTCTTGGATGCTCACCCCAATTGACTCCTCCAGCTTCCATTGTCAGCAGACTCATCTGATTCTTTTCCATCTTCCCATCTTCAATTCTTTTCTCATCAGCAGACTTCTTCTCTGGACAATCTCTTGAAAAATGCCCATGCTTGTGACAGTTGTAGCATTCAACAGTCCTCTTTGTGTATCCCACTGGTGATTTGTTGTTGAAGTTGATGGTCCTACCATATTGCTTCTGAAATCGTTTGACCCTTAAAGCAACCATGGCAATGTGCCATTTTATATCCATCTCCTCAACTTCAGCATCATTAATTTGTTCAAGGTCTTCACTAATAAAGCTTTCATCTTCCGTTTGATTGGCAAAGAAAGAATGTATCACCTCATCAGTGAAACTTGAAGCAGACCTTTCACTTGAAGGAGTTTCATAGTTACCAGACCTAACACCAGATCTAACCTTGTAAGTACTGCTTTTGTTTTGAGATACAAAAGCAACATTTGAGGAACTGGTTGAACCCTGAGTGTTGTTACTGATGTCCCTTTCAAACATCCTGAGATTATTGTAAAGATCATCAGGTGTCATAGAGTCTACTTCCTCCTTAATCCTCATTGCCACAGATACATTGCCCCATTCTGATGGTAAAGATCTAAGGAATTTGTGATTTGCATCCTCATTCGAGACTGCTGCACCATGAACTTCCAATTGTGTTAACAGATGTTGAAATCTGTCATAGCCCTTCTCCAAACCTTCAGTCTTTGAAACACTAAATGTTTCAAATTGCTGTTTAAGAACAGCCTTTTGCATCTTCTTGGAGTTAGCATTACCTCCAAATCGTTTCTTGATAGCTTCCCACATC
This sequence comes from Artemisia tridentata subsp. tridentata, assembly GCA_021014915.2. NCBI lineage: Eukaryota > Viridiplantae > Streptophyta > Magnoliopsida > Asterales > Asteraceae > Artemisia > Artemisia tridentata. Next base: position 161,444,161 of record CP139509.1, read on the forward strand.
TCCTTAGCATCAAGAATGCCATGAAACCTTTGTAGATGCTCCTTAGGAATAGCCATAAGAAGCAAGATTCTGGCCTTCTTTTCCTTCTCCACAGCCCTAATCTCCTCAGCAGATACTGGTGGCATTATTCTGAGCTGCCCATCATTCCCTTGTGAAATTCTCTTCTTAGAATTTCCCTTCTGGATCACTTTTCATACATCACTATCAATGTATTCCAGATAATGTTCCATCTCCATGGCCCATATATCATATTCTTCTCTCTTCAGTAGTGGAAGTTTTATGTTTGAGATTGTGGTTGTGGAAGGGATGGGTTGTTGTTGTGTTTGGGAGTTACTGGTTTCGGTTTTTCCTTCATCTTCATGGTTTGATTGCTCATCCTCACTGTTATGGATTGAGAAAGTTTCAGGCTTATCGAGTTCAGACATTTTGAAGGGTGATTTGAGTGAGAATTAGGTTTTAGTGTTCTACGAATTCAGAGTCTCTTCCTTGCTCTGATACCACTTGTTGGTCCACAAATTGTATATGGATCACTAAGTAGTTTTGAATACCTAGTAGATGGTTAGGATAAATCCGAACCAATCTAAGTGAGAAACCCTAAGAGATTGTTAATGTTAATGCGGAATCTTAACAAGAACAATTTAGAACACAAGCAGGGATATCACTAACTTCGTATATTGATATTTACTATTATCAATTCGTACAACTCACACACGTTTACTAACAACCTTTAGGGATCCTTTTATAACACAAGGAAACCCTAGACGACACAGAAGATATACACAAATCTTCTATAAAGATACATACACGCAATGTATCTTTTCCTAATACAACTCTAACAAACTTTCCTATCTTCACGACCAGACCAGACTTAATAAGTCAACCAGACTTAACATATAACTACCAGACTTAATCATTACATAACCAGACCTAAAACACAAACAGACCTAAGTAGTAAACTACCAGACTTAAGTAGTCTGTTCTTGATATGCATCATAATTCCCAACAGGACACGAGCTGAATCAGATGTGTTTTCAGTTCAAAATGATCAGAATCGATGGCTGGTAAAACGATGGCATCTCCATAACCCTCGGTGGGTGCCTGGAGCATTTCAGCCATGGTGCGTTCGTCTGCCATATTATCAGTGAGAACAGTATGAATCTCGGGTTCGACTATTTGGGCAGCACGTCTACGATTACGTCTTCTCGGAATTTCTACGAGTTCACGTAAAGGGCTTGATGACGTGGAAGAACGAGTGCGCATGCACTAAGCAAAATATTCCAATTAAAACAAGACAGAAGCAAAACACAAGTTAACTTATACCAACAATCAACAAGCGTACGGTAGCTCTCTAAAAGATAAACGCACAGAGTGGCGGAGAAGCAAAGGTGGGCGATTAAGCTCCTTAAATACCCGCTTCTTTCAGTCCGACAATTTAAGGTCAGACTATCCTAGAACCTCCGTTAGAGTTTGTTTATCAATTAAAGGTGAGCCGATATTCGCAAGTGATACAAAGGCAAGTTTTAAATCTTTGGTTTGGGAACTTATTATGGCCGTACCCCCAGTTAGGTAGTACTCTGTCTTGGTTCTCGATGGTAATTTTTTATTGTTATTTATTATTAACAAAGAAAACGGAATTTTTTTTTGGTGTTTTTTTTTTTATATATGATAATAATAATAATAATAATAATATATAGAAAAGAAAAGAAAAATATTTTTGTATTTTATATGGTTTTTGGGAAATAGGAACTTCTGATAGAAGGGTCTCAGATCACTAATCGCTAAAACTTACACCACAGTCGCAGCACACCTCCCCGGCAGCGGCGCCAAAATTTGATCCGTCCCGAAACACACTTATAATTAAACAAATGCAGTCTCAGAACCGGATGCTCGTGTGTAGTGTGAACCAGGCAAGTGATCACCTGGGTCGTTTCCCAACGAGGTGTGAATGGAAAACTGTGAAAAGCTTTGGATTAAAATGATTGATGAATCAGATATTTTTGTTTTTGCTTTTTTTATACTAATGAACAATTTAAATATACAAAACAAATGCAACGCGATTAAAATTAAACTAAAACGCGCAACAGGAAATCTAAAACTGGACAAAAATTGAAATTTATAAAATTTAAAACCTAAAAATGTAAAATTACTTAAAACTTATTTAAAAACTTAAATTATAATTTTTTACACTTTTTATCTATTTATTATTAATTATTTATTATTTAATTACTAATTAAACTAATTTAAATTATAAAAAATACTAAATGAACTAAGAAAATTCTAAATCTTTTTCTAAAAATATTACTAAGTAAATAAAAGCTAAGAAAATTATAAAAATGAAAATTACTTAATTAAAATTTAAAAAGATAAATTCTATTAAATAGAAGCTATCACTTTATTTCTATTTTTGATTTTCTTAAGGTCTAAAAATATTTTTATATTTTTCCTAGATTAAAAATGACAAAATAAAATTATGAAAATTGGATTTATATTTTTCTGATTAATATTCTAATTATTATGATTTAATTACTATTAGAAACTAATTAAAATGATTAAAAATATTAAAACTGTTCAAAAAATTATGAAAATTTACAGATAATTCTAAAATAATATTAGAAAGATAAGAAAAATAAAATGAAAAGTTTTCTAAGCCTGATAAGCAGATTTGGGCTAATAAGCAATAAGCTAATAAGCCAAAAATAAGCTAAAAAGCACTAAACCTAACCAACTGCTCACAACAATGTTAATATGCTAAAATCAACTCAAAACAACTTAAAATTGCAAATAAGCACAAGAATTGAGCAAGTTAAGCACTTGGCTGTTTATGGAATTTAAGACAGAAAATGTAGAAAAGTGCAGATTTGCAGGGCAATTTAAGGAGTGAAATAAGCTATTGAGATTTAATATTATGGGGGCAAAAGTTAGCTTGGCTTATGAGCTATCTAAAAACCTAAAAAGCCCCATCAGAATTACACCAATTGGACTCCAATTGAAGCTGAGATCAGCAATCAACACAACTCAGTATACACTGAGTTGTGGTTTGGTGTCTGTTTGTGCAGAAGTGCACAGAAGTGTGCACAGGTTCTAGGCTTTTGAGAGACTTACTTAATGGACCAAATGAAGTGCAAAAATGCCAAGGGCAAGGCCAAAACAAGCTAGCTGCTATGAGGAGCTTGTTTGAGCTTTTGAGGGACTGAATTCAACACAGTGGGCTAGAAATAGCTTAATCTAGATATATTGCTGATCAAAGGGTGAAAATAGCTTCTTAGGGCTAAGAAAAGCTTGTGCAAACTTGGATAATTGGTCAAGCTACAGTAACACTGAGCTTAGCTTGTGAAACAGTCAAAACCAAACACCCCTTAATGGTGTGTCGGTTTTGATTTTACAAAGGAAATTCCAAATTTTAAACTAAGAGTATGATTATTACTGATTACCTAGCTTATATGAACCCTAATGAGCAACTTTTATCAGAAAATTAAGCAATCTAACAAGCTTATACTAATTTGACTATTTTTGGTCTATTCTATGATTTTTAGCAAAATGGAAAACAAATTAGATAACTACTGATTTTAATGATCAAATATGATCACAAACTAACAATAAGCACAAAACAACCACAATAAGCTATTATTAAGCAGTTGTACAGTAACTTGGAACTTAATGCTAAAAAGCTAAAAACTTACAACTGAGTGAGCTCTATGGAACAGAGAACAAGGAACCAAGGACCAATCTAGCTTGTCAAAAACAAGCTAGATAACCCAGAAAAGCTTCCTGAACTAGCTTATCCACCCAGAAATAGCTTATTGACCTCCAAATTGACTTTCCTTGACCATCTTGATTTCTTGGATTTAGAACATATTTACACTACAAATAACTTACAATAAGCTATAAGAAGCTTATATAAGCTATTAAAAACAGCTGAGAAGCTATTTCATATACTACTTATTAAGTGTCAAGTTCTCAGAACACAGGGAAATAAGAAAACTTGGAATTATAAGCAACTACTGATAAATAATCAAGAACAACAACAAATACACTAGAATTACTTGTATTGATTGATTGAAATTTGAAATTACAACTTAAAGCTACTGGAAATTGAAAATACGAATTATGCTAATAATTAACTACTTGCCCATAATGGCTACAAAAGCTTCTATATATATAAAACTATGATGGGATAATCCTAGCCGACTTCCTTGAACAAATCCCCACCATCCAATTGCTCTAATTTCATCTCCTTCGTACACTTGTAATTTTGGCGGGAAATCAGGAAAGTGGAATTATCCTCTGATTTAGCTAGTGGGAGTGGGAGAGAAGCATTTAATGCTTTTGGAGTGTTAGGTAGTGTGTTTGGAGGGGAAATGATATGGTGAAGCCAGCTGGGGTGTGAGGTGGGATGGTGACTGGTTATTGTTTGGCGGTTCGAATGAAGGAGATAAGAAGGTTTGACCGAAGGTCAAACTTTCTTATTTAAATTAAAGTTGGGTCGGGTTTATTTATAAGGGAATTGGGCTTGGTAAACATTGGGCTTGGGTTGGTTTTAGATAATAGGATAGTGGGTTGGGTTTGTTTGTTTATTTATTTTGGGTTTAATGGTTAGATCCAGATTTTGGTTTAATAAATAAGCATAGGGACCAATCTTGTAATTTACTGAAACTTTAGGGGCTGAGTTGTCATCTTTCCAAAATATCTTCAAGGGATTAAACCTGCTACAAAACAATAACACAAGGATCATATTTATTTTTCTCAAAGTTTTTAAATCCCAGGGACCATTTTTGTCCATTTTGCAAAGTTCAGGGACTAAACTTGTAATTTTATGAAACTTCACACCAAAGGACTATATATGTTTATTTGTGATTCAAAAGGACCTTTGGTGAATTTTTTAATATTTTGAATAACCAGGGACTAGTTTTGACAACTTTTGAAAGTTGAGGGACTGAAACTGCCAATTATGCAAACTTTGTTCGTTTTTCAACTGTTTTTAAACTTTTTGCATCTGAAACATATAAAACAAAATTTTGTGATAATTTCAGTATTATGATGCATTTCTGAGTGATTTTGAATGTTTTGCAGTTCAGATTTAACCAAAAATGATGAGTATTTACACACTCATCACGGTCCAACGCATCTTAGCATTGGGCCTAAATAGGACTTTTTGAAAAGTACATCGTCTACCATGGTATACTGGTTTATTTTCATTCGAAGAGATCGAGCTTCGTTTTGGTCTTCCGGCCAGATGCCCTCTTGCTTGCACCGAATGATCGGGGTCATCCAGTTTTCCCCCTCTTCTTCCACAATTGCGTTGACTATCTCCTCCTCCGTTGATGGCCTCTCTAAAACTTCCACCATGGTTTTCTTTGTCAGATGGTCGAAAGCCATGGACGCCAATTTGCTGAGTATATCAGCTTTTTGGTTCTGCGCCCTTGGGATGTTTCGGATTTTAAACTGATCGAAGTATGCAACGTATTCCTTGGCTTTGGCTAAGTACTTTATCATGTTATCCTTGGTCGCTACGAATTCCCCATTGATCTGACTTGCTACCAAATTGGAATCCACTCTAACTTCCAACATTCGAATTTCCATTTTCCGAGCGACTCTTAACCCTGCTAGCAAAGCTTCGTATTCTGCTTCATTGTTGGTGCTTTTGAAGTTCAGTCGGATGGCGTAAGTGTATTCCGTTTGATCCGGACTAATCAGTACCAGGCCTGCTCCGGCACCTGATTTGCTGGAGGCTCCATCGGTATACAGTATCCATGGTTCTTGGTTGGAGATGTTGCATATCTCCTCGCCCACCTCTTTTATGCTTTGGCTCAATGCTTCTACGGATATTTCCGTTATGAAATCCACGAGGACTTGTCCCTTAATGGCACTCCGAGGTACGTAAGTGATATTGTAGGCTCCTAACTCCACGGTGTACTTGGCCATCCTCCCGGATGCTTCTGCCTTGTTTAATATTTGCTTGATAGGTTGGTCGGTGATGACTTTTATTGGATGGGCTTCGAAGTATCTTCGTAGCCTTCTGGCCATGTGTAGTAGGGCTAGAGCTAACTTCTCAATAGGGGCGTAGTTCTGTTCGGCCTCGTGTAATGTTCGGCTAACATAATGTATTGGGATCTGCTTCCCTTCTCTTTCTACCAACAACACCCCGCTCATTGCCCCTTTCGACGCCGAGAGATACACATATATCTCTTCCTTCGGCCTCGGCGTTGCCAGATAAGGCAATTCAAGAATCATCTTCTTCATCTCTTGGAAGGCTGCCTCTGCTTGACTTGTCCACCGGTACTCGTCCTGGTTTTCTTTCGTGATGTTCCTCAACGTCTCAAAGAAAGGGAGCGCTTTTTCTGCCGACCTGGATAGGAAACGGTTCAGAGCTGCTAGCTTACCACTTAAGCTTTGCATCTCCTTGAGCGACTTTGGGGACTGCATGTCCACGATAGCCCTTGTCTTCTTCAGATTTGCCCTTATTCCTTCGGACGTTACCATATATCCAAGAAACGTTCCTTCCTCTACCCCGAAAGAGCATTTCTTGGGGTTTAGCTTCATGTTAATCCTTCGAAGATTGTCGAATGTCTCCGCTACATCGGCAAGTAAATCCTTTTCGGTTTTGCTCTTTATGACCATATCGTCCACATATGCCTCGAGATTTCTCCCTATCTGTGACCGAAAGGCCGAATCCACTAAACACTGGTACGTGGCCCCAGCGTTCTTTAAACCGAACGGCATTTTGGTATAACAGTATGTCCCGTGCTCGGTATAGAAAGCTGTTTTTTCCTCGTCCTCCTTGGCCATCTGTACTTGGTGGTATCCCTTGTAAGCATCCAAAAAGCACTTGTACCTGAATCCCATAACCGATTCTATTTTCCAATCAATATCAGGTAGCGGGTAATAATCCTTTCGGCAAGATGAGTTGAGGTTTTTGAAGTCAATGCACATTCGCCAACTACCGTCGGACTTCTTTACCAACACCGGGTTTGAGATCCACGTGGGGTACTGTACCGGCCGAACTATTCCGGCCTTCACCCATTCTTCCACCTCCTTGGTTATGGCTTGATTCTTTTCGGCGGAGTAGGTTCTTTTCTTTTGTGCCACCGGGCGGTCCTGAATATTCACATTTAGCTTGTGTTCAATGATCCGACGGGGAACTCCCGTCATATCGGATGGTTCCCAAGCAAACACATCCCGATTGTTTTTTAGTAGCGTGATTAACTGTCTTCGGCATTCCGAGGAGAAGTTTCCCCCTATCGTGACTAGTTGATCCGGATAAGCCGGATGTACCATAACTTCTTCCGTTTTTCCAACCACCGCCTCCGTCGGTCCGGCCTCACGGGGTTCTTCTTTGACTTCCTTTTTTGCCATCTGCTTCTCTTCTAGCTTGCGACATTCTGAGACAATTACGGACCGGGTAGTAAGGGTCGCTATGCCCTTTGGTGTGGGGAATTTCACCATCGAGTGGATAGTTGATGGGATGGCCCGTAATTTCTTTAAACCTGAGCGCCCTAGGATGATATTGTATGGAGAAGGGGACCTTATCACGGCGAACTTCATCATTGTTCGGCGAGACAAGCCTTGGCTCCCGAAACAGACTTCCAATTCAATCTTCCCCAACGGCTTTATGGATTCTCCCGCGAATCCTATTAACGGTGTGCCGGTTTCTTTCAGCTTGGCCTTAATGGAAGGGCATAAATGCTCGAAACAGTGTTCATACATCACCTCGACCGAAGCGCCTTGGTCTACATAGACCCTTCTGATTGTGTAGCCTTCCACTTCGGCCTCAACTATTAACGGTCCGTCCGACACATCTCCCGGAAGGATGGGTGGAAAACCGATTGGAACATTCATCCATTCCTCCTCGGCTTCCATGGTTTTCCTTTTTTGGGATGTAGGACCAGCTATGCCGAACTATAGGTAGATCGAGCAGTCAGTCCCACGGATGGCGCCAATTTGTTGAAGCAATTTCTTGCAACCACTTCAGACAAATAAAGGGGGCCTGCCGGTTGAACTCAGCTAGGGTTCTTCCGAAAGGCTTGGGTGCTGATCCCTTCGGCTATCGGAGGTCCTCCGGGTATCTGCACACAACAGCACACGTTAGGCTCGCCCCGGGTGTTATCCCAGGACCCACCTCCGGTGTGAAAGTAAGTATTTGGTATTCCGAAAGGGCTGTCAACTGTAGTGAGAAGTAAATACGGGTAAAACACGTTAGTTAAGAGTAGTAAATGAGCTGAGTATTTATAGTACTCAGCCTTGATACCTGTACTGGCGGCGCCGTATTTTCAGGAGACATGTCCCCGACAATATCCCGTAAATCCTGGGGCGGCGGCGGCGGTGTCTGCAGCTGCCATCTGTACAAGAGGAGATGCCACTTGTCCCATGCTTTAAACCTGTATATGTCGGACGGCCTTGGGTCCGTCCGGATTCCTCCGGAGGTCCTTGTTCCGTCCGGCCAACCGAGAGATCCAGTCTGTTCGGACATATGCGTCAACAGATACCATCATGCAATGTACGAGTAAATTTTAACCATTGCTTAAAAAGATTGTGGCGATGCAGTTTTCCCAGATAAATGATACTCATAACGAATTCAGTCCATCCATCATATACTAATTACAAATCTTGTTACTCGTAGTATTGGTAATCTATACATGATATAAATGGTTTATCACATTGTTGAAAAAATGGGCATAGGAAAATTACTTATATGCCCTTTATAATCTCTTTAGGGTATATTTGTCGCAAGTAATTTTTGTTGTAACTTGATATATAGTTGTAGAAAAAAATTGATATTATTTTATATAAGTTACATGTATTTTATTTGAATTTCAAGGACGATGAAAGATTATTTTTCTTAAATTTTTAATAAGTTATATCTGTCAAACAAAGTTTATATATTAAAAGCTTATTTTTTTTAAAAAGTAAGCATCATTTTCTCATAATCTTTTGTGCCAAATATGACCTTAAAATAAAAACTTATAAAGAAATATATATATAGTTCCATTTTATTTAGGTAAATTATAACTTTACAAGTTTACACAAACTTTATTTAAATTAACTACTTCGTAAAAATGATGTTTGTGAAATCATTGCCAAACATTCAACATAAAAAATAATACATTATTATCATATATTTTAGACTTTAGATATTGTTTTACTTTTTGTGAATAACAAAACGATATAAGATCATTTGAGGACAAAAAATTTCTAACATACAAAGGGACCAATCCTTACCTTCCATTCATTTTGATCTAAAGGCTGAGATTAAATACATACTTTATACTACAAGGGTACAATTGTCAACTATATAAACACCAAATTAAAAAACTTATCTTCTAATCTGTCATAAAAAAACACACAACAAACGTGTTTCTCTCTTCCTTGATTTAACATCATCTTCCACCTTCCAATCACTTATCAAACCTTAAATCCAAATTCGGTGTCCACCATAACACCTTTGCAATTCCACCGCTACTCTACCGCAACACCTCCGCAACTCCATCGCAGCAACCGCTACACACCGAGACACCACCGCGACTCCTCCGGTATTCGCGTTTTTAATAGATTTGTTTTAATCTGATGCTTTAGTCATGATTTTAATTGATATCTCTGCTATGATTTGATTTGTTAGCTTATTATGGGGCTTATGAGCTTATTTAACTCCGATTCTATTTCATAAGCCCATCCTGTCGGGCTTATGAGCTTATTGCCCCTTTACATTTGATGTACTGTTTGATTTAGGTACAAATTGATCCTTTATGTGTACTACTTTTCTCAAGCAATTTTATTTTCCTACTAGTGAGCTAGAGGAAACTTTTATAGTGGATTATTAGGAACTCAGACAAGCAAATACATACGGACAATAGCAACTTTAATTATAAGCAAATGCATTTGATGGAACATCTACAGAAGCCTTTCCAGCATCAGGAACTTTGTCAATGCTCAACTTAGTTGATCCACTCTCAGCAGCTGCTTCTCGTATAGGAGGTAATACGAACATAGGACTAATATACATATAACCAATTTGGGTGATCTACAGATCTTAGTCTCTACAAATTATTCAGCTTCTGATGAATCATTATCCCTTACTTGACTTTTCTTCTCTCGCTTCTTATGTGACCAAAAGGTTATGGGTAGAGGTGGCTATTTCGACCATTGTACCAAATATGGGTTCATTTGCGTTAAATTTCATCTCTAAATAGGTCAAATGGTGAAATTATAAGAAGTGGCTAAAAACAAAAATGCTAAAATGGGTGGGAAGTTACCGAATCTGTCTTTCAATGCTTATAGCATCCATGGGTTTGTTATTGAAAAGATTGATTTATCATTCTAATAATAACCTAGTTTTTTGCCAAGTCATATATGATACACTGATTAATTATGTATTCAAATAATAATTTGAAACATGAATTATTTACGAACTTTACAAGTTGGACAAAAAGTGTTTGCGGCATGTACTAAAACAACCTGTTTTGACCTGTTACCTAACCTGCATGAACTGCTCATTTTGCAAGCTTTACTTATCATTTCGTTTGAATCACATAAACCTTATTGCAAAAACACACATGAATGATTGGAAAACGACTTCCTTTCCAATCATGGAAAACACCAGGGAGTCTTTGGTGAACCTGGGGTAGCCTCTGCAAATACATTTTCTGCTATTGTTGTCTTCCATTTACAAAATTTATCTATTTTCAAGTTTTCACCTCTGAACTAAAATCTTTTTCTCCAGGTATACCTCGCTTTGGACGTCTTCATGGTGCATTGGTGGAATAGCTGTTGTTTTAGCACTTATTCAAGTAGCAGTAACCAGTGACATGCTGCAAATGGCATTGACACTGCTTGCTTGTGCCCTTAATCAAAATCCACAAAATGTTAGGGACATGCAAGCATTTAGAGGATATCACTTGCTTGCTCTCTTTTTGCATTCTAGAATGTCGATGGTTGATATGCGATCACTAGAAATATTTTTTCAAATTGGTGCTTGTGAGGCATCGTTTCCCGAAGTCAAAAAGTTGGAAGTTCAGAATAATCTGTCACCTTCAGTAACTATGAATGAAGCCGCTTTTGATGAGCTTAGTTTTTCCAAGTTTTGTGGTAAAGTTTCTTCCGATGGTTCGCGTGATGACATGGACGATTTTTCTTTGCAGAAAGACGCTTTTAGCCATATATCAGGACTCGATGATACTGACATACCTTCTGAAACATCAGATTGCATAGTGCTTTCGAATGCTGATATGTGGGAACACGTGCTATTGGATTGGACTGTGTGGGTAGCAGCCGGAATTCCAATTCAAATTGCTCTTTTGGGATTTCTTGAAAATCTAGTTTCATGGCATTGGTATAGAAATCATAACCTCACAATCATGAGAAGAATAAACCTCGTTCAACGTCTGCTTGTAACGCTGCAAAGGGGTGATGTGGAGGTTCCAGTATTAGAAAAGTTAGTTGTGCTTCTAGGAGTCATCTTGGAGGATGGTTTTGTCATTTCCGAACTCGAACACGTTGTTCGGTTTGTCAGTATGACTTTTGACCCCCCGGAGTTGTCCTCACGGATTCAAATAACTTGAGAACCAATGAGGAAGCATATTATTTTTAGAAATATGCTGCTCGAGATGCTAATCGATCTTTTTAGTCACTATCTCATCTGAAGAGCTGCTTGAACAATGGCATAAGATTGTTTCATCTAAATTGGTAACTTATTTTCTTGATGAATGTGTTCATCCTACAAGTATGAGATGGATCATGACACTTCTTGGTGTGTGTCTTACATCTTCTCCTACTTTTGCTCTCAAATATAGAACAAGTGGACAAATATAAACAGATATGTCAGAATGCAGGGGTATGGGTATTCTTATTATCTACTTCGATGCTCAGTTATGTTTTTTGACAACGCAAAAGCCCAGTTTTTAAACAATTTCTAAAAGAGGTTGCTTGAAAAGCAGAGTTTTAGGGGATCGAGGCTCGTGATGTGTACTAAAATGGAAGACTCTTATTCATCATTGGCAGAGAATGATGAGCCTGAATCAATACCAGTGATCTTAGTATTGTCCCTTATTCTCAAGAATATTCTGCCTATCTCAAAAAAAATGATATACTAGTTCTGATGTATGGTTATTTACTATGAGTGGCATCATGGTTTGTGAAGTTTCTGTTTTCCCTGTGTGTATATATTAATTTCGAAATTATAAACGATGTATAAGCTATTTTCATGTTGCTTATTGTATAGACTTTTAAGCTTATTATTATTATTATTATTTTCTAAATACTTCTTGTTAACTACTAACATTATGAGGTATCACCAATGATACAAAATAACTTATTAGGTATCACCTGTGATACAAAATAACTTATTGGGTATCACCTGTGATACAAAATAACATATTAGGTATCACCTGTGATAGTTAGATTGTAGTTAACTACTTGTTTTTGTAGATACAAAATATGAGGTATCACCTGTGATACATACAAAATCATAGTCCAAAATAACATATTAGGTATCACCTGTGATACAAAATAAGTAAGTAAAGCACAAATAAGCAAAATAACATATTAGCTTCATTTTTCATCATTTTACTACAAGTTGATTTAATGTTTATAATGATGCATACTCACGTTGTTTTGACTTTTAAAATTTTGTATAGGTGTATGGGGCGAGACCAATTAGGAGGTGGTTAGAAAGGAATGTTGTGACTGAGTTGTCGAAAATGCTGATTAAGGAAGAGATTGATGAAAATGCGACAGCGTATATAGATGCTGACATGAACGGGGAAGAATTGACTTACAGGGTGGAAAGGAATGGTGGACTCATGAACGCTGCGACGGGTGGGAAGTCTTATATTCTGATTGAAGTTCCTCCTAGTGCAAATGGTGTTCTCAACGATGTTGCAAAAGCTGTGAAGAGGATGAAGATCGAGGAGGTTGAAGATGATGATGAAATGGATGAATAAAAGAAAAGTGGAATAAACGAGTTGTATAGAAGAGTATTGTTACTTCTGTCAAGTGTTATGTTGTTTTTTTAAATGTAAGTTGAAACATGATCAGCTTGTTTGTTTAGTATAGGTATGTGTATATGTTGTTAAAGTTGCCCGGTGTACTAACTTTTGAATCAATGAAGTGAATTTGCTTATATAATATGGGCAATTCTAAGTTCCGGATTCGTAATTTTTATTCACTCATATTTGGTTATCTTGAATGCAGGGGCTAAAAGTTGAACAAGACGCCATAGCTGGTGTCACAAATGTAGCTCAAAACACATGGTAGGTCTATTTGCCTAATATCTTATTTTGTATCACAGGTGATACCTAATATCTTATTTTGTATTACATGTGATACCTAATATTTGGTATGTATCACAGGTGATACCTAATATCTTATTTTATATCACAGGTGATACCTAATAAGTTATTCTGTATCACTTGTGATATTCAGAAAATCACCGAATATAACATGTGATATTCAGAAAATCACTTGTGATATTCAGAATATCACTTGTGATATTCAGAATATCACTTGTGATATTCAGGTGATATTCTGAGTATCACAGAATATCACTTGTGATATTCAGAATATCACTTGTGATATTCAGAATATCATTTGTGATATTTAGAATATCGCTTGTGATATCACAAGCGATATTTTTAATATCACATAATATCACTTGTGATATTCAGAATATCACTTGTGATATTCAGAAAATCACTTGTGATACTTAGAAAATCACTTGTGATACTCTGAATATCACTTGTGATATTCTGAATATCACAGAATATCACTTTTGATATTCAAAATATCATTTGTGATATTCAGAATATCGCTTGTGATAATATCACTTGTGATATTCTAAATATCACAGAATATCACTTGTGATATTCAGAAACATATGAAAACGTTTGAAAACAGGCAAAAACATTTAAAAACGAACGAAAACGGAAGAAAACGGACGAATATGTATGAAAACGAACGAAAACGTATGAAAATTCCCCCAAGGCGACCACAACCTATAAAACATTGAAAATTGAATATCAAAATATCCAGAAAACATTGAAAATTGAATATCAACATTATGATTTATCTAAAAATCACATGTGATGTTTCATAATGTCTCGTACACGCAGTTCGTTGAAAGTGTTGAGCTTCCGATTTGCTTTTAGGCAAAAGTCTCTTATTGATATTGCAACAAAAGTACCATAACTTAGATAGCGAACTATAACTACATTTGGCATCTGCACAAAACACCAAAACACATTAACCATTACAACAATCTAGTTGCTAACAACAGAAGGACAATCAAGTCGTTGATGATAACAATACTTTTTTTTTTCAACATAAACACAAGCTAAGAATGTAAACAACAAGCGTTGATTAAGCAAAAGAGAGTCTGCTGCTAGATATGCTGAAAGAGCTAACTTTCATTGGAGTAGCAACAACCATATTAATAAGCTAAAAATGAACAACTTTTGTGAAAACAAAATTTTTATAATTTGAGAATTAAGGTGGAAAAAGCAAAATAAACAAACAGTTAACATATTAGGTATCACCTGTGATACAGAATAACTTATTAGGTATCACCTGTGATACAAAATAAGATATTAGGTATCACCTGTGATACATACCAAATATTAGGTATCACCTGTGATACAAAATAATATATTAGGTATCACATGTGATACAACAGTTAACATATTAGGTATCACCTGTGATACAGAATAACTTATTAGGTATCAATGATACAAAATAAGATTTTTGTTATCACTTGTGATACATACCAAATATTAGGTATCACCTGTGATACAAAATAATATTTCCATGTATTTCCTTGTCAATTCTTAAAATAATGAATCACAAAGTTAATCTAATATAACTTGAACTTATTTGCATTATTGTTTTGCATCTCATAACAAAAACTAACACGTTTATACCAAAATGGAAATAGAGAATTGTGTGTCCATCGAATTATACACTACTTTTGTTTTTATCAATGGTTATCTTCCACCTTATCTTTAGTAGATGATTTACTACTTGTAGTGGCATCTTTATCTGCAGTAATGGTCTTCCCCGTATCACTTTGTTCATTTGAATCATCACCAGATTTTTTAGTATAATCTTCATGGGAAAGTTGTTCATCAGACTGAGTGTCTGTAGAGGTTGACTTGAGCTTCATGTCTAGATACAAAAGATGCTTTATCGCAAGTTTAAGAAACGTTCCTTCTTCTTCTCCATCCCCACTGGCACAGCAGATGCCGTATTCAGCAAGCATATCATGGATTGCAATTATCAGTTCAACCTAAAAAAGGCATGACCCATTAAATGTCAAACATTAAAACGTAAGATAAATCAGCTTCCCCAGGAGTAAAAGATCTGCATACTTGAGTTTTTACAGGAACATTTGAATTCAAATGTTGAAGTCTGAAAAATGCAATGGCAGCATCTACAAAACAGTGTTTGCTCCTTCTTTCTTTATCATCCAGATCGTCTACTCCTAAGAATTTCTTAGAGAAGCATATCTTTGCTATATGAGATATAGTTGCTATCAGCAAAGATTGAATATCGCTGATGATTTTCATAGGAGCAACATAGCTATCCTGAGAGCAACAGCCAAGGTACAAGAAATCAGGTTTATGAATTTTTGAAGAGCACAGCTGAGAGGAATTAATAACACAAAAAATAGCATATTCCCACAAGCCTATGCATGAGTCCGGTTTACATGCACAGAATTCAGATAAACTATTGAATTCCTTTGCAGATCCTACATTTATGTATCCTTTAACAAAACACTTAGAACACTTATAGAGTAATAAACTGTGAAGTACTTTCTTAGGGACTTTTACAGATTTGGGGAGTGTCAATGTTAAACCCGAAGTAAAATATTTTGAGTATTGATATTAGTTTTGTAGATCAGGACTAGAACTAGTAGCTTTAATGGGTGAGGAACCTAAGTTGACCACTTACATAGATAATTGCTATTTTGGCGTGTTTTTTGTTCATTACCTGTACTCGAGTTCTATCAGTTGACAATCACTCAAACTAGATGTAGCTATAATGGTATATGAAAACATGACAAACACTCTCCAGAATAACTTACCCCCACAAGAGGAAGCGGGAAAAAAAGAAAATCACGGGTACATATCTATCCAGTTGTTCATCAAGAAATTTCCTCATTGACTTAACAGTTCTAATTAACCTAACTGCTGAGCTGATAGCAAAAATGTTCTAATTTGGCAGTAATAAAGGATGCAACTACATCATACACGGTGACCATGGTGCACTATATCAACCTTAATATTACATTTGGAATAACCATATAATAATAATAATAATAATAATAATAATAATAACAATAATATAGCTTTCAAACATCAATAACAAAAAAAATCAACTTACAATGCTTCCACAAGGACTGATGGAGTTCTTCAGCTCCAGGGCGCATTTGGAAATTGCCTTCAATTCCTCGGATAAGAGGGGATGCAACCCCGCGCTTAAGTTTTCACTTGATTCAGCTTCAGAGGCTGATGCGTGGTTTTGCAACCTTACAACAGGTTTTACCTCTCGAGGGATCTCAAGAGGCTTACAACCCCACCAGGCAGTGTACCTGACCGATGTAGTATAGTGTAGGGGTAAGTACGGGGGATTGATCGTTCTCCACAGGGAATAGTGTTCGTTAGGTATGAAAGACTACTCTAATAGGTCTAAGGGTTGAGGAAGATTCTTTTTTATGTTTTTATATTTTTTATGAAAGCAAGTAAAATCTCGGGTTTGAAAGAGTGGGCGGAATTAGTTGCTAGTCAACTAACCCAAATTACTACGAATGCAAATAAAATAAATAACTGAAAATAAAAAGTTGGTGAAAACTTAAGTGTAGAGAAATGTGTTTACTTAGATTTCCTTACTCCCTAACTATCTTTTACCGGTTGATTAGTGTGTATTAGTCGCGTGGATGACGGGTGTATTCCTTAATACCAATCGTGGGGTGGCATACGTACTTCCCCAACTCTACAAGCTCCTACTTCACTCCTATGTCGAGCCGGCTAGGAAGCTCCTAACATGGGATCACTAGAATTCGCTTGTGCATTAAATACAACCATAAAAACCTTTAGTACGCATTTGGTTCATGTTTCTTAAGACGTTCAAGCAAGTTACCGAATAGGAAGTTAGCCAGTTTTCTTAAGCCTAACATAGATAAACAATCATCCAATACAACTAATAACACACTAATAACCAATAATCAATAGCTAGGTTTCATTAGATCTAAGCAAACACAAGATAAATCTAGCCTAACATATTAATCAAAAGACAAGAACAAGATAGAATCAAACAACACATAGACATATTGAATGATTAATTGATAACTTATCTTCAATGTAACATGGAAGATCTCAAGGCAAAAAGCCTTGAAAAAGATGCTAAAATCGTCTTAGGGTTTTCTCCCAAAAATTCCACACTAATGACAAAAAATTAGAAAACTATATATAGATTTTTGGATCTGACGGCGTCACGTTATGGAGTGTGACGCCGTCACCTCGCCGCTTTTAGGGTTCCCGGATGACCTTCTTGACGCCGTCCCTCTTTAGCTCTCCAAAATCCGTTCTGGCTTATCAAGGCTTGACGCCGTCAGACCTTGAACGTGACGCCGTCCCTCTTTGAATTAAGCCGTGACGCCCTTGATCAGGTTAAAGCGTGACGCCGTCAGAATTCACATGCAATTTTCACTGGCTTATCATGAGTAAATTTCACATCCACCTTTTCTTGCCAAGCCATGACGCCGTCTGGAGTAAATCCTGACGCCGTCAAAGGTAACTTTTAGCCGATTTTTGAGACTTTGTCGTTTTCTTCACTTTTATGCTCCAAAAACGTCCAAAATGCCTCCTTTTCCAGATTTCTTCTCCAAAGTACCTAAAATGACAAAAGGAACGATTTAGGGCAATATTTGATTAAATAATCACGAATTAGGGCTTAAATGACCCCCTAAAAGCGGTACACTTTTCGTCTCATCAAATATCCCTACACTTGGGATTTGCTTGTCCTCAAGCAAATGAGCTTTTCCACCAATCAAAATACAAGTTAGGGGTCATTTAACATTAATATAAAAGTAATTACAACAAATGATCGTTCCACCTTAGTCAAAACAAGCACGGAAATTATACACTAGCACCTCACATTAAGTGTTTGGATACTCTCATCTCTCGGGTGATATAAATTTATATATGAAAATGGAGAAATATCACTCATTACCTGTCATAGCAAACAGATTACCATAGGCTTGGGAAAGGATCAAAACCTCCACCACATTGGCGTAAGCACCTAGGATAAACTATCAAAGAGGTCTTTTAAGGGTTGTAACGTTAGGTGTAGGGATAATGAAAACACGGTTTGTTGGATAAGGATATTTTTACTGGTGGCAAGTCAATCATCTTGGTCAATTACATGTAGAATGAGGCGTTGCTAAGCCAAGACTCGACTCAACTTAAACTAATCACGAACTAATAAACATAGAACAAAACAAAACATAAATAAAAGATAGAGGCGGATGGTAGTCCGTATGCTTTTTCTTCACTTTTTCTTTTTCTCTTTTTTTTTTTTTTTTTTTTTTGCATACACTCTTGCCCTACCATCCAAAATAATACATCACTAGGGATTCTTTGTACCATCCCTACACTTGAACTTTTACATACTTTACATAAAATTATTCTAATGACTCGAATCAAGATAATCGAAACATTTGGAGTACTTTAAAATATTAACGTACATATGGGGTAATAAATGATGTTCTTCCCCATTACTCCATTACACTAGTACTTTACCCATAAGTCCCAATCGTCCCAAAACAATATGTACAAGGATATGACTCGACTTAGCAACCATGTAATCAATTAGATAATTAACTAAGGGTTTAAACAAATGTTGTCACAATAATGCACTAAAGATGAGTGCACACAAGGTAGGCTAAGGCGATTTGGGTGTACATTTAAGTGGGGTGTAAACAAATTCTTCCTTTAAGTAAAATGCTTAAAGGTCGAAACGAAAAGATAGGCTCTGAGGGGTGTACTAGGGGTATCGTGTACCAAAAATGGGTACAACGCAAAGGGTGTGGGAGAATTACTTGACCAATGTAGCCAAAGTAATTATAACAAAAACACAGGTGTAAAACAATGGGTTAATCCTAATGCCTCTTATCATGTAGTCAATCCTAACTACACGAATGTAGTCTCACTAGCGGTCTCGGTATGCATCACAAACGCCAGTTCTAGAATCTATAAACTACCGGTACACTCATAAGCACCAACAATGAATGCTTTTTCTTAAAGATCTAAAGGCGAACCTCACATATTTGGGGTGGAAATTTTTGAGTGGTATGGTTTTTGTGCTAGTCATACAATTTCCTATCCATGAGACGCTTATTAAAATCAAAGTTTCACTCCTATATGTTGTAAAAAAATTTAAATTTGGTGCTAAAATTGCCCTAACCAATATTTCTCTTGGCTTTATTACACATTCACTATTAAACAAAACAAAAATCAAGCGAAGTTGTAGTTTCTAAGGCATCCTAATTTACCCTCCCTACACTTAATCCGAACATTGTCCCCAATGTTCTAGACAAAAGATGTAAAAGTAAAAATAAATGAGAATGGAAGAAACTAATACTCCCCTGATTCGCTCGGTATGGATGATGTGATAATATGGTTAAATCTCCCTCCAAGAGAATGAACATGATAAGCTTCAATCCAGAAATATAATCATCCTCTTGATGTGTTGCACGTACATCTTCTTATCCAATAATACCTGTAACCAACAAACACAAAAACCAAAGCATCAAACCGAACAAAGAAAAACCACAACTAGATGTATTTCCAGACTTAGAAATAAAAACAAAACAAAGCAATAAAAGGATAGGATACTTGCGGGATGACTTACAAATAGGGACTCATAAAACATGCCCACAAGTATTGACACATAAACAAGATAGAATACATGCTAATCATGAATTGTGAATTTTCCATGTTCGAATTTGTTCTTTTTAACAAAATATAAACTTTCCCACACTTATCTTTTTTTTGTAAAATACCTTTATATGCATTTAAGACGAGGTTAAAAACAAAATAAAGCATTTTCACAAATTATTCGAAACATGAAAATTTAACAATTATGATTAAGCATATATGACACAAACAAACAAATAAAATAAAAACATCAAACAATTAAAAACATGGGTTGCCTCCCAAGAAGCGCTTGTTTTTGTTCGAGTCACGAGCCTGAATCTGCCCTTATTTAACGGATAAAGGAGAGGTTTTCCCTACACTTAGGATTAAGTGCGGGTGAAAGTAGCGATACACACCCTTAGGGTGGAAATATGCCACGTGAGGTGAAGGGGGTGAGTGAATGGCTTCCTTCATCCTAAAACTACCCGGATAATATTGGTTGATGGGTGGGTCGGTTCCTCTTTTGTCTCCTAGAAATATATCTAAGGATGGAAAGTTGTGCAAAGATTGAGGTTTCGGTTCATCAACACTAGGAAATTCCCTAGAACTAAGAGTAAGGTTATCATTACAAGTATTCAAACCTATATCCTCTAGTGGTGCTTGGTCCAAGGGTTCTACATCCATTGGGATTACTAAAGTCTCTTCTACTTCCTCCGGGTAAGTCACGGGCGGTGTGTGTGCCTCAAATGATGGTAGGACTTGTGGGGTATTTAGCAGGCTTATGTTACTTACCTCATCATTCCTTGTGTCAAGATCACCTATGAGTTCATCTTGTATTATGGTAGTGCCTAACCATAACATGCAACTAGGTGGCTCAACTCTACCCTCATCCCCAAACAAACACGTTTCATGATCCTTGAAATTTGTGGTCAATTGACTTGTACTCATGTTTGTTGGGTTGTCTACTCTATAATAATATTGGGCACAATCTTCTATGGTATCCCATGCTTCTTCAGCATTTAATTCCCTAAGGTCCCTATCGGCAAAATCGTTAATGCACATTTGGTCATATCGGTCGACACGATCGTAAAAGATTTGGGTTAGGGATGCTAAATCGAAGCTATGATGAGGGACTATTCGGAGTAAGTTTTTAAAACGAGTCCATGCATCATATATGGGTTCATCTCGATATTGGTTGAACATCAAGATGTCATTAAGGGCAAATGGATTTCGTGGTCGGTAGTATGGTGGGTTCGCGTACTCCATATTGGTGAACGGAAGAGTCAATGGAAAGGTTTTTACGAACAAAGACACAAAGAAAAGATAGATTACTAGAAAGCTAATAAAAAGAAAATAAAAATCTCACTAGATAGGAATCTAATGAGTAGACCAAATAAAAATAAATTTCAACCTAAGCAATAACTACTCCCCGGCAGCGGCGCCAAAAACTTGATGCGTGGTTTTGCAACCTTACAACAGGTTTTACCTCTCGAGGGATCTCAAGAGGCTTACAACCCCACCAGGCAGTGTACCTGACCGATGTAGTATAGTGTAGTGGTAAGTACGGGGGATTGATCGTTCTCCACAGGGAATAGTGTTCGTTAGGTATGAAAGACTACTCTAATAGGTCTAAGGGTTGAGGAAGATTCTTTTTTATGTTTTTATATTTTTTATGAAAGCAAGTAAAATCTCGGGTTTGAAAGAGTGGGCGGAATTAGTTGCTAGTCAACTAACCCAAATTACTACGAATGCAAATAAAATAAATAACTGAAAATAAAAAGTTGGTGAAAACTTAAGTGTAGAGAAATGTGTTTACTTAGATTTCCTTACTCCCTAACTATCTTTTACCGGTTGATTAGTGTGTATTAGTCGCGTGGATGACGGGTGTATTCCTTAATACCAATCGTGGGGTGGCGTACGTACTTCCCCAACTCTACAAGCTCCTACTTCACTCCTATGTCGAGCCGGCTAGGAAGCTCCTAACATGGGATCACTAGAATTCGCTTGTGCATTAAATACAACCATAAAAACCTTTAGTACGCATTTGGTTCATGTTTCTTAAGACGTTCAAGCAAGTTACCGAATAGGAAGTTAGCCAGTTTTCTTAAGCCTAACATAGATAAACAATCATCCAATACAACTAATAACACACTAATAACCAATAATCAATAGCTAGGTTTCATTAGATCTAAGCAAACACAAGATAAATCTAGCCTAACATATTAATCAAAAGACAAGAACAAGATAGAATCAAACAACACATAGACATATTGAATGATTAATTGATAACTTATCTTCAATGTAACATGGAAGATCTCAAGGCAAAAAGCCTTGAAAAAGATGCTAAAATCGTCTTAGGGTTTTCTCCCAAAAATTCCACACTAAGTTCCACACTAATGACAAAGAATTAGAAAACTATATATAGATTTTTTACATCTGACGGCGTCACGTTATGGAGTGTGACGCCGTCACCTCGCCGCTTCTAGGGTTCCCGGATGACCTTCTTGACGCCGTCCCTCTTTAGCTCTCCAAAATCCGTTCTGGCTTATCAAGGCTTGACGCCGTCAGACCTTGAATGTGACGCCATCCCTCACTAAATTAAGCCGTGACGCCCTTGATCAGGTTAAAGCGTGACGCCGTCAGAATTCACATGCAATTTTCACTGGCTTATCATGAGTAAATTTCACATCCACCTTTTCTTGCCAAGCCATGACGCCGTCTGGAGTAAATCCTGACGCCGTCAAAGGTAACTTTTGGCCGATTTTTGAGACTTTGTCGTTTTCTTCACTTTTATGCTCCAAAAACGTCCAAAATGCCTCCTTTTCCATATTTCTTCTCCAAAGTACCTAAAATGACAAAAGGAACGATTTAGGGCAATATTTGATTAAATAATCACGAATTAGGGCTTAAATGACCCCCTAAAAGCGGTACACTTTTCGTTTTCTCATGATTCAGCTTCAGAGGCTGCTAGCGCCTCAGTTGTTGATACATTGAATGATTTCTGGGAACCAAAGCACTGTTCCACACCAGATGCAGCCATGAGAAGTCGTAGTTTCTGTCTATGACACCTTAAATAAACTTTGGCATCCACCGGTTTTGATTTTTCGCATGCTTTGATTAGAACATTCAGTGCAGATAATTCAGCTGAAGTAACAATCCCGTCACCATCTTTACTAAGAATAGATGAATCAGCGACATTATCATCTTCCATGGAAAATAGAAGAGGGGCAAGCAAGCTAATGCACTCGGAGGGCAAGTCTTTTTCAATCATGTCACCGACATTATTTTTCATCAAAAAATCAACCTCTAACTGGTTAATTTCACGCAGAACCGAATCAACAGTCAGCTCCTTCGTTACTTTCAAGTGCGGCAGGCTAATAGAACCAATAGCATTTTCCTTGGCTGTAAATAGTGCCAGTGAAACACCAAAGTCTTTCTGAGCTTTTTCTTTGTTACCATTTAAAATCGCCAATTTTCCACTCAACCAGTAAAAGCGGGCCCAAAAGGCTCGTTTATTGTCTAAAAGGGAGCCAATTAAAGAGCCGTCAGTAGAAGGTGAAGTATTATTCTCGGAAATTCCAGCACTAGAATCAAACGAGTAATCTAAAGCTAAAGATTCAACGACTTTACAAAGATGATAAGATGCCATCGACATAAACTCAGTCAACGTTGACGGGTCTGATGACCGTATTCCAAAGTCATAAGAGAGCTCAGCAAGAAAAAGGCTGCATTCTGGGGTTCTAATCTCCCCTGAATTCCTAGTCAATTTTTCCAACTCTAAAAACTTTGCAAACGCATCCTGATTTGAAATATTTCTACACGCAATATCCTCTAAGAGCAAGTGGCCTAAATGATACGCGCCATGATTATTCAATGTTTCATTCACAAACCTAACAACATCAATGGACTCATTATTTTGAGTATTAGTCATAACCTCGGAGCATTTCGTAATTCCTGATTCAACCATGACAAACGGTTCCAGAAATTGAGGAACAAGTTTGACTAGATCCTTAGCGGCTGTGAAATCTGACGATTCTTCCTTATCAGGTTTGCGACTCCTAAGTCGAGTGTTGCGTCTCTCTTGGAGTGGTTCCTCAGACATACTGATCTCTGCGTTAGCCAACTCGACAGCCTCAGTTTCCATTTCATTATTCGTTTTCCTTTCTACGGCAACATTATCTGAACTAGAATATCACTTGTGATACTCTGAATATCACTTGTGATACTCTGAATATCACTTGTGATACTCTGAATATCACAGAATATCAGAAAATCACTTGTGATATTCCTATAACAGTAAGTGCTTCTCGATATCATCTCATACTCACAAATTACCTATTCCTAGTAGCACTTGCTGCAAAACTCAACATAATCACATATTAATTTTGACAAAACGTCTACAATCAACTCAGCTACAGAATTAGTTGATGGAAAGACAATTTCTAATCACTTTAACGTAGTTCTTCCCAAAAGGCAAATTCTAATCACTTTCATCGCATAACTTTCAAAATTTTCATATTTTTAATAACGATTGCTACAAACTAACTTGATTACAAAAAGTATACAATCAATTCATCAATAACGATATCGTCTGACACTCGACATATTTTCTATTCATATTTCCTAATTACAGTACCATCTTATTTTCTAAAAAACCTCAGCAATCAACTCGAAAATAACAAAACTAGTCGATCAATCAGTTAAACCTAGTTCTCACAAAAGGCAAAACTAAAAATCAATATCATCTCACACTCAACAAATACACTATTACTAGTAGCAGTTGCTGCAAACTCCAATATAATTAGTTAACTGACATACTTAAACACTAAAGCTAGTTCTTCTTTAAGGCAAACTCGAAATCGATTTCATCACACGCTCACAGTAACAATTGCTACAAAAATTCACTTTACTCAGATCTTAGTCTCTACAATCAATCAAACAATAAACTATCTACAAAACCTCTACAATCAATTCATAAGAGAAAGCAAAAATTAAAAAACTTATAATCATAAACAGCACCTTCAATCGGAGGTGTAACGGATTATTTTGCACCGTAGCTATTAATTAAAGCTAGTTTCATCTATTTTTGTTGTGACTTGATGTGATTTGCGGTTCATTTCTGTGTGTTTTTGGATCTAGGATCGATCATCATCAGAGAGAGTAATGTGTGTTTGTGTGTGTTTTGTGTGCGTGTGTTTGTGGTGAAAATTTGGGGGTTTGTGTGAGCAGGGCTTTTTTTTATTCTGTAAGTTTACAAAATTGCCCCTCAGTGAATTTTTTTAGTTCATCTCAGCCATTGATCAAATTTAAATCAATGGATAGAAGTTGTCCCTTGGTATGTGAGGTTTTTATAGTTTGTAGAATAACTCCACTCTAACAAAACTAAAGCCACATCATTAGAGCTTTGTATGGTGACTCGATTGACAGTCATGGATATAGATCTTCTTCCTGTTGGAGTTCAATTCTTCGGGAAGTTCGAGTGCTTGAAGACAAAGGTTTTAACTTTCTTTCCCATTGTAAAATTCACGTGGGTACTGGTAATCAGACCAAGTTTTGGTTGGATGTCTAGGTTTCGGATATGGCTTTGTGTGATCGCTTTCCTCGCATTTTTGCTTTGGAAACAGTCAAGGAGGTCTTGGTAGCTGATAAGATGGAAGTTAGCCCTTTGTGTACTTCTTTTCGTAGGCCGATTCGGGATGGTGTAGAGAGACAGCAGTGGTTGGAGTTTCTGCACGTTATGGATTCAGTTACTTTATCCTTGTCGCCCGACAGATGGTCGTGTGATATTAATGGCGAAGGTACGTTTTGCGTCAAAGATATTCGGTTACTCCTTGATGATATTTATCTCCCTTCCTTGGGTGTAGAAACGAGGTGGGTCAAGCATGTTCCAATTAAAGTTAACGTGTTTGCTTGGCGGGCTCGCCTTGATCGTCTTCCTACTCGCCTTAATCTGAGTAAAAGGGGTATTTTGACGAATTCCATTGCTTGCCCGATTTGTGACTCGGCTCACGAAGATGTTAATCATTTATTCTTTGGTTGCTCGATGGCTCAGGATCTTTTGTCTTTGATTTGTCGTTGGTGGAATCTCCCATGGACAATGTTGGGTTCTTTTTCGGATTGGGATACTTGGCTTATTTCTACTCGTCTTTCGTCTAAGCTGAAATCTTTACTGGAGGGTGTTTTCCTTACAGCTTGGTGGTCTATTTGGTCATTTCGGAATAGGTTGTTATTCGATGATGTCCCTCCAAGGCGTTCAAGGATTTTTGACGACATAGTCTCTTGTTCTTTTAATTGGTGTTCCAACCGCTGTTCTAGTTTTATTTCTAAGGAGTTTTGGTATAAGAATCCTTATTTAATTTCTATGTAATTTTTCTAGCGCATTGCTAGTTTTTAATAAAAGTTGCCGTTCAAAAAAAAAACAAAACTAAAGCCACAATACTATTTTTAAGCAAATATCAAATACACTACTTGATTATTACATTTTATAAACATGCCGTGAAGCATTAATGCCTACACCGAATATGAACCGGACTATCTCACGACATTCTAACATCGTCTTATTTTTTACCATCGCATCGCACGAATAATGTGCTATACAATAACAAGGACAATTACAATGCAATAGTTGTCTTCAACAAATAAAAGATCGGATTGTATTATTCTATACCATAAATAGGTTCATTTGTACAAGTAATTTTTTGAAAAAGGGGTCCGACACATAAAAGATATTTCGCTAAATTTATATTGTTAAAATTATAGATAATTCAAACTCAACTATGGGTGGACACAAACATATAAAAGAAGCGTCACAATATTAAAGACAATTCCTTTTTCAGCTTGGCAAAAGTTTAATATAGATCTCATATTTTTCATATATCCAATGAAACAATATTTGTCATTCATTTAAAAAAATTTTTTTTTTTTTTTTTTTAAAAAAAAAAAAAACTTTCACTTTAAAAATATATATATCTCACAAACCGTTAATTGTTACGCGAAAAAAATTATAACATCGCGACGAGAATTAAATTATTTTTCTATAGATATACATTTCTATATACTTTCGACGAACTTTTTTTTTCAAAATCTCCGCCTAGAAAAATAACACATGATTTGTAAAAATCACATGTGATTTGATTTTTACAAATCACATGTGATTTTGCCAAATCACATGTGATTTTTCTGGGCGGAAATTTTAAAAAAAGAAAGTTCGTCAAAAGTATAAAGAATTGCATATTTATAGATATATAATTTAATTCTCGTCGCCATTGTGTATTTTTTGTAGCTTGAAGATTTACCGTTTGCAAGATATGTTGTTTTTTAAAAAAAATGTGAAAAATAATTTTTTATTAATTTAGATAAAAAAATGTATGGATAAAATTAGTTTTTAGAATATATGACAAATATTAAATATATATATCGATCTCAACTAGCTTTTCTCTTTACTTCTGCACCTCATGAATGGAGCATGTGTTTTATTTCTATTTACTTTCTTTTTTTATTTTGCAAAAACAAATAATATGTTGATTGAAGAACATGTGACTTAATTGAAAAGCTATAGAAGAAATCTTGTTACGAAATGATAATGGCCTAAAAATATTTATAATTTGACACTTATTTTATTAGTTTTTATCAAATAAATTTTCTCTAGTAGGCAAGGTTGTAAAAATCGTGAATCGGTAGTCGGGCGGTCGACCCCTCTGTAGCTTGTAATCGGTGTAGGCGGGATTAATCGGTGATTAATCGAATTGCCATTTTTGACAAGTTTTCTGTATTTTCGGCAAGTTTTAGGTTTTTCCGGTAAATTTTAGATATTACTGGCAAGATTTTTCTTAAAAAAACATCTTAAAATAGATAAAAACAACAAGTATAAGTTATTAAACAATTTTACGGCGAGTTTTGGGTATTTTCAGCAAGGTTTGAAGGTGTCGGGCAAGCTTGACCACCGTTGACCGTCATTAACAATCATTGACCACGGTTGACCGAGTTGTTTGACCGATTTACACAAATCAGAAAGGTTGGTAGCCTTGTAGCACCTAATCTGCGATTAATCAGTCTTGTAAGCCTTGTTTTGCAACACTACTATTAGGTGTAGATACTTTTAGTTTGTCACATTGTTGGTATTTTAGGTATACATCTAAATAGATTATCATTTCAAAATGTTTCAAACTTAAAAAATACATATATTAAACTAGCAGGGTACCCGCATGTTTCGGTGATGGGTACCCTGAAATATAAATTTTCGGTGAACCATGTTTTGTGACAATATATTTACGGATGTCAAGAATTCTATGTCATATATTACAACTCTTTAACCAAAGATAATGTCTTTCATAATAAAATTGTGATAATAAATATTTTAGTGAGTAACGTTTTCTCATTTGTTCAAATGACTATTTGATTTATATAAGAGTTAACTACATAAATGGTCCCTGTGGTTTCCCGAGTTTTACGGATTCAGTTCATTTTTCAATTTCGTTACGGGTTCAGTTACTGTGGTTTTGACATGTTATAGATCCAATCCATTTTGCCCAAATCTGTTAGTTTTTGTTGTTAAGTCGAATAAAATGACAAAATACCCTCATTTTCATCTTTTTTTATTTTAGAGTTAACTACACAAATGGTCCCTGTGGTTTGACTGGTTAAACGTTTTCATCCGTTTTTATACGTTTTCGTCCGTTTTTATACGTCTTCATATGTTTTCATACGCTTTAGCCGTTTTCATACGCTTTAGCCATTTTCATACGCTTTATCCGTTTTTATACGCTTTCATCCATTTTTATACAATTTTGTCCGTTTTATTACGCTTTCTTACGTTTTTATCCGCTTTCGTCCGTTTTTATATATTTTCGTCCGTTTTTATACGTTTTATACATTTTATTACGTTTTCTTTCGTTTTTATACATTTTCGTCCGTTTTTATACATTTTATTACGTTTTCTTCCATTTTTATATATTTTCGTCCGTTTTTATACGTTTTCTTCAGTTTTTATACGTTTTCGTCAGTTTTTATACTTTTTCTTCCATTTTTACATGTTTTTTTTATAATTTCTTCCGTTTTTATACGTTTTCATCCGTTTTTATACATTTTCTTACGTTTTTATACGTTTTCGTCCGTTTTTATACGTCTTCTTGCATTTTCATACGTTTTCGTCCATGTTTATGCGTTTTCGTTCGTGTTTATATGTTTTCGTCTATTTTTATACGTTTTCAACCGTTTTTTATCCATTCTTATACGTTTTCGTCCGTTCTTATACACATAAAAATGAACGAAAACGTATAAAAATGTATGAAAAGGTAAGAAAACGTATAAAAACGTAAAAAACCGAATGAAAACGGAAGAAAACGTATAAAAATAAAAACTTATGAAAACAAAATAAAATGTATAAAAACGTAAGAAAACATATAAAAACGTATAAAATGGACGAAAACATATAAAAACGTAAGTATGCATACAAAAACGTGAGAAAACATACGAAAACGAATAAAAATGGACCAAAACGTACAAAAACGGACGACACCCTATGAAAACGGATAAAAGCGTAAGAAAACGTACAAAAACTTAAGAAAATAGACGAAAATGAATAAAACGGAAGAAAACGTATAAAAACGGACGAAAACCTATGAAAACGTATAAAAACGGACGAAAACGTATAAAAACGGAACAAACCGGATAAAAACGTAAGAAAACATACAAAAACGTTAGAATACGGAAGAAAATGTATAAAAACAGGCGAAAATGTATAAACATGGACGAAAACATATAAAAACGGACTAAAACGTATAAACACGGATGAAAACGTATAACTCGGCAAACCACAAGGACCATTTATGTAGTTAAAACAAATAAAATGACAAATATACCCTTAGTTTAAACGGTCAAACAAAGTCAAACTAACAAAGTTAAGCAAATTGGACTGGATACGAGACAAGTCAAAACCACAGTGACTGGACCCGTAACAAAATTGAAAAATAGACTGAATCCGTAAAACCCGACAAACAATAAGGACCATTTATGTAGTTAACTCTATTTTTTAATTCAGTTAACCAATGACATCATCAACAAATATTTATTAATTTAGTTAACCAATAGAAGATGTCCAATAAAGCAAAGATGACATATGATTCTCTCTTTCAAACATTCTTCGTAACAATAATATTGTCTTCCAATTATTAACGTTTGTTCAAAATAAAAGAATAAGAAATAATGTCAAATTACACAAAAGAAGCGTAATCAAGTACTAATAAATAATCTCCAAGTATGCTCGATCTCCGTAGCTGTCTGATCAGCCTCTCAACCATCTCCGGAACCTTCCGCAATTTTGTACCAAATATACCAATTATTTGGGAGTATCCGGTTCTGGTTCCGGTTTTGGTCGCTACTATACCTAGCAGCAGCGGCCTTCAAAAGACCTTCATTGTGATACTTGCGATTTTGTCCCCTTTTGGTTGACGACGAGGTTACTTATTTGGAGATGTCATATTGACTACAAAGATTAAAAAAAAAAAAAAAAAAAAAAAAAGGCCATTGAACATACAAGTATAATTATGAGATGATGAACTGGTTCGAGCTTCTTCGGGTTCATCATTAGCATCTGCTGTGATGCACTGGTTGCAGCTTCTTCTCCACCTTTTGCACAACCAGTGATAGGCTGCAAACAACCCAATCACCGCCACTAAGATGGCGACAAGACTTTCGATTACTATCTTGAAGATGTTGTTGTCGGATTTGTTATAATAATTATACGGCGTGCTGTTGTTAATAAACGTCGTCACATTGTTACTGACCGTCGCGTTGTATATGTCCATGATAGTTTTGGTTAGGGGTGAGCATGGGGCGGTTTTTGGCTTAAACCAAACCCTGAACCAAAAATTCGGTTTTAAGTTTTTTTAAACCAAACCCTGCACCAAAAGTGCGGTTTGGTTTTTGGTTTTTTTCGGTTCAGTTTTCGGTTTTTTCATTTTTCGGATATCGAAATTTTGAAATGATAGGTTTATGTTAGACCCATTATTTTAGCTAAATATTTTAAATTCGGATATCCATAACAGTTTTATATATCCAAATATATACAATTTTCAGAAAACTTTTATATGAGTTACAAAACTAACATCATAAATGGTCCATGTGGTTTGTCGGGTTTTACGGATTCAGTCCATTTTTCAATTTTGTTACGGGTCCAGTCACTACGGTTTTGACTTGTCTCGGATCCAGTCCAATTTGCTTAACTCTGTTAGTTTGACCTTGTTTGACCGTTTAAACTAAGGGTATATTTGTCTTTTTATTTGTTTAACTACATAAATGGTCCTTGTGGTTTGTCGGGTTATACGTTTTCATTAGTTTTTATACGTTTTCGTCCGTATTTATACGTTTTCGTCCGTTTTTATACGTTTTCGTCCGTTTTCATACGATTTTGAAAGTTTTCTTACGTTTTTATCCGGTTTTATCCATTTTTATACGTTTTCGTCTGTTTTTATACGTTTTCACAGGTTTTCGTCCATTTTTATACGTTTTCGTCCGTGTTTATTCGTTTCATTCATTTTCTTACGTTTTTATATGTTTTCTTACGCTTTTATCCGTTTTTATACGTTTTCATAGGTTTTCTTCCGTTTTTATACGTTTTCGTCCATTTTTATTCGTTTTCGTCTGTTTTCTTACGTTTTTATCCGTTTTTATATGTTTTCGTCTATTTTTATTCTTTTTCGTCCGTTTTATACGGTTTTTATACGTTTTCGTCCATTTTTATTCGTTTTCGTCTGTTTTCTTACATTTTTATCTGTTTTTATATGTCTTCAGTTAAATATCACTTGACAGTCATTCATTTTCTTCATCACACCACACCATGACCAAAAGCTGCTTTGCCGACATCTTGTTTATTCATATCCACATTGATTCTTTCGTTAGCCCAGACCTAAAAGGCTGAAACCCATTACGACATGCTGTTCCAAATGCATCTTGGAGACCCGTGAACCAATCAAACCAGAAAGACCTATTGAATATCGATAGTCCACATTAGGCGATAACAAATATTTAAGACTCAAGGTTCCTCAAATCAACAATTGTCATTTCTTAATATCCGGGGTGGCAACCAAGTCCTATTCGGGTTGACCTACTCGAGTTTGCAGGGTGGCAGGTTTTTATAATCACTAACCAAACACGACCTATTAATCGTGTCAAAAAAACTAAACTCTAATACAGACCTGCATAACATATATAACTCGTTTGTAACCCGTTTAACATATTTAAGTAAATAGTTCAAACAATGAAGAAGGTTACTGGTTTGTCGATTCAACTAGTTCTAATCCAAAAATAATATAATGATTTGATAAATGATAAAAATAACATATAAATAACTATACAACAATTACAATTATATCCAAGTTATGATTGTAATTAAATGTCATATTTTTATGAGAGTTAACTACATTTTTGGTCCTCGTGGTTTACCGGGTATAACGATTTTGGTCCAATAGTTTCAAACGTAACGGGTTTCGTCCATTTTCACTGACCCGTAACGGGTTTGGTCCATTTTTTGTTGACAGTTAGTTTGACCAGTTAAAAAACCTTTAAATGACTAAAATACCCTCGGATGATTATGTACAATGACAAAAGTGCCCTTCTTCTTCTTCTTCTTCATTCACTGCACATTTTGAGTTCTTAGCAAAAATTCAAAGCAAACAAAAACAAATATCAGATCAAATTCACAAATTTCACTAAATCATCTCAAATTCACAAACTTTATAGCTAAAGCCTAAATTCATAACAATTCACATCAATCTCGTCTCCAAAACCCCTAATTCACCAATCAACACCAAAAAATACCAAAATTAATCAAATTCATTCACAATATTACAAATTAAACTCAAAAACACAAATTTAAAGCTCATTTCATCTCATCTCTAAAACTCTAACTAATACCAGATATTAATTCAACATATTAAAAATTCAGTTCAAATTCATCATAATTAAACTTTACAGCTTAATTCATAACAATTATCAACAATCACATCTCTAACACCCAACCGTGGATCTGCAGCCTCAAGCAACCGCCCTTCGCGATGCAAACCCCAAGCCCAATCTTCATCACCAAAAACAAAAACAACAAAACCAGACTTATGAGATGAACTCAAGAAACAAAACCCATCTTTATCTCAGCACCTTCAAACCTTATCCAACATCACCATCACCATCACCATCACCACCACCACCACAACCACCATAACCACCACCACAAGAACACCTCATTTTCTTCTTATTTAACCCAAACCTACAAACATTTTCTTCTTCTTTAACCCAAACCACCATAACCACAGCAGCTTCAAAGCTTATCCAACATCACCATCACCATCACCATCCCCACGTATCACCAACATCACCACCACCACAACCTACAAACATTGCATATGGTGGACACCTTCTTTCTTCTTCTTTAACCCAAACCGAACTCTTCTTCTTTAACCCAAACCGAACACCAACATCACCACATACCCGTCTTCTCCACAAACTCCAACACTTTATCCAACCTCTCACCAAAAACCCCATTCCCCAGGAACAAAAAATTAAAAAATACATGAACACCAACATCACCACATACCCTCGATCTGGGTTTTTGAAAATTAAAAAATACATGAACACCAACATCACCAACATCAGCAATATCACCACATACCCTCGATCTGGGTTTTTAAAAAATACAATAACAACAGCAGCAAGAGTGAAGTAGAAATAATAAAGCCTAAAATTACCTCTTCTTCTTGGTTTTTGAAAATATCCATTCTTCGTGGGAGGAAGGAAGTTACAATTTAAAAGTCAATCAATCACCCAGTAGTAATTAAAACAACTCAATTGTAGTAATCAATTCCTTTCTTTTCATTTGGGGTATACAGCAAGACTCAAGTAGAAAAATTAATTAATTAATTGTTACCTCTGCTGCTGCTTCTTTATTTGAATTGAGAAATTGAAAATAATATCGTCTCGTGGGTGGGAGTGGGAGGAGGGGAGGAAGAGTGTAGATCGATCTGGGTTAGATCTGTGAGTGAGTGACTGTGTATATGTTTTGATTTAAAGAAAGAAAAGAATGATATGATTTTGAGTGAAATGACAAAAGTACCCTTTATTTTAACGGTCAAACTAAGTTTGACTAACGGCATTAACGATTTTGGACTAAAAGTGTTACGTTTCAGACAAAATAGGACATGATCCGTTACGTTTGAAACTATTGGACCAAACCGTTATACCCGGTAAACCACGAGGACCAAAAATGTAATTAACTCTTTTTATGATCATAGTTCAAATTCCACATTATCCAAGTTAAACAAGTTTACATACTTAAACGAGTTTACGAGTTGACCTGTTTAATACCGACTCAACCTAAACACGACCCGTTTATTAAACAGGTTAGACGGGTTGACTTATTTTTTACCAAAACATGTTTATCCTCAACCAAAGCCTTATCATATTGTGTCGAGAATTGTCACCTCTACTTAATATCAGTTGTATATAAAATACTCCAGGTTCCTTACCATTTACTTCAAGTCTTCTCACACATTTCTGTTTTGTGGATCGTATTCCCAGAATTACATAAATCTAGGAAGGTAAATTTGACATGGACTCTTGATTGATATCTCAAGGCATACAAGATAGTGAACAAGTATGCTAAATGTTTAACAAATAACTAAATGAGTATTAAACGTGGCTCAACATGTCAAAATCTTCAAGAAACCGATTTAAGTAAAAGTGTGTCCCTCACTCTACAACAGTGTAGTAGGTATACTTGTCTAAGTGGCGTTTCTCAACTAAACATAACTTACAAGAATCTATATGCCAACACAGATCTACTTCTTCTTCTTTGACTTGCTGGCCTTTGATTGAGTGTAAGCAGTTCCCTGGAAACATAAACCATCGATTAGTCAATCATCCTAAATACAGAATATCCAGATGCATGACCTGCTTATTCCAAAAAGGTTTTTTTAGGAAGAAACTACTTTTTTACCATCACATCTTAGCATAAAACCTATTAGCATTTTACTAGATTGACTAATATGGTAGCTTATTTGGTTTTTGGTCTTATTGCATATCTTTTACAGAATAAGCAAAACCCAAACAGGCAAACCCGCCAAAAACACTATAGTTTGCTAGCTTGTGATAACATTGGACAAGCTGTGGATGAATAACGCAGAAAACTACCATCCAATAAATTGTTGCTTTTGCATCCCTAATCCCTCATTTTTGCAAAGTGTGGTGCTTTTTTGGCATTCATTGGCAAGAATGTAAGAATGTTGGTAGATTCCTTACAGCCAACCGTTGAACATACACTCACATGCTTGTAGATTGTTATTCCAATAATCTAGTTTTTTAGTGATCATAGATTCATTACAGTACTATTTAATAAACTTAGCAAAACTTGACACACACACACACACACACAAAAAAGTTAAGGTAGGTCACCTGAATAAATGTGACCATTTATACCCAACCACCCACGGTTTGTTAGCCACATAACTATCATGTATAGTACTTTAATATATACAGTATATAATTCAAATCTAAATGAGCCTAAAACAAATGAAGATAGATTTTGTGAACTAGGTAAAATAATGAACAAAAACAAGGTTGAGGAAGCTTTTAGGTGAGAGGTACCAACCTCCAACCACTCATCCATAGATGCATCGACGTTCCGAGTTCCAGTTTCCACCTTTGGTGCCCTCTTTGTTTTCTGATTAATAAGCAGCAGAGAGTTATAGCATACAAAAGCTTGACTAAACACCTCAATGATAATACATAAATTATACATGACACGTGTGTCACTATTTCTATCTACAAAGATTATTAGCATCGGCTCCATTAACCATTTTAAATTGTTCCCCAAACCACCTATTTCTCCAACTTTTGCATACAGAACCAAATCATGGGTGTAAACATACCTTGGACAGGTTTTGTATTTGACCGCGAACCCACAGACCGGCAAAGGCAAGAAGAGCAATTCCAAGGGAAACTAGAAACACGGTCTCGACGCTAACAAAGCCACCGGCTTCAGTAACTTCAATGGTACCATTGTAAAATGTGTTTTGGTACGGTAACTGATCAATCTCATAAACTATTGTTCCAACAAGATCAAATGTTCCAGCCTGCAATAACAAAAACATGCTTATCAGCGCTATAGATTTCTGCTCATATATACCTAACCATGGTTATGAACAATTGTAGTAATAGTGATAAATCTACCTGTAAGAATTTGCTGACAGCAAATATATAGGGAAAAGTAGCTTGAACTGAAGGAGGAACCGATGCATTGTTGAATGCCTGCGAAGATAAATATCATGAGTGTGTAATAACATAAACCCAAACCATATATAACTTATATAAGACGTTCGAAAATGGAGGGGAAAAAAAATAATATTTCCATCGAAATGATTGTTTCAGGCAAGAGTTCAAGACATCATTGCTATAATGCATGTCTATTAGATAGATGTAAACATAGATTATGGGGGTGTTTGGGTGTGCGTTTTAAAAACGGTTATATGATATTACATAAACAGAATTACTAAATGAGTTGTAATTAAATTGACCGATAAGAGTCAGATGTGCTATTGCTGTTTGAAGTTATAATAGAAACTTTTAAGTGTCTGAAAACCCCGATTATTTAAAGAATTGAGAGATAAAATAAGCAAATATAAAGACCTTAAGTTATATGGGAGCAAAAGCTTATTCATGAATGTTTGAAAACGTTATATAGGTAATCTTTTAAATGGTCTCAAATATGTATATAGGTACTTGTAAAACTCAAAAGGAAAAATATTCTTGGAACTCAATTAACCACAACTAGGAGATATAATTTGCTCGAAACGTATAAGATTTTTTGCAAACAGCTAGCATTACCACTGCAGATAGATTCTGAACCAGCATACGGTGATCAAAAGGCAAGTGTACACTAGCATGAACCGCAAGAACCTTCACATGCTGGTCCCCTAATCATCAAGAAACAGTAGCAAGTGAGATCGCTTCTGCATATGCAGAGTCACAACTAACATTGACATAAACAAACTGATGCATTAACAATGGC
Organism: Artemisia tridentata subsp. tridentata; assembly: GCA_021014915.2. Taxonomy (NCBI): domain Eukaryota; kingdom Viridiplantae; phylum Streptophyta; class Magnoliopsida; order Asterales; family Asteraceae; genus Artemisia; species Artemisia tridentata. The sequence continues at coordinate 161,481,115 of CP139509.1, forward strand.
AAAAAGAGTAAAAGTTAATGAATAAAATACTTGTGCTTAAAAAGGAAAAGCAACTAAAACAATACTGAATGAACAAAATGTTACCCTCATTTTTCATTCCAATTAAAAGCTCGGTCTCCTGCCCTGCTACTACTGCTGCAGACACAAAAAAGAATAGCGATTCTTATAAGTAATTTATTCCTAGAAACTAAAAAGCTTCAGTAAACAAACTTTTTGAAAGAAGTTTGTATACAATTTTTTTTTTTTATGTGTAACAAGTAAAACAGTAATATTTACTTACTTTTTGCAGCGTTCTTTGGGAAGACAAATACTGTTTCAACACCTGGAGCTGGGCTATAGTTTCCAATACCGAAATCCTGAACCTCGTCATCAACAATTCCAAGATTTCCTTCCTCAACGGTTTCAGCAACAAGTTCAGCATCTTCTGAGTCCGACTGACACCTAGCAACTACGGAGCAACATCATTAATTAAAACAATCTTGAGAATAATCACAAACATATGATCAACACATACACATCATATGAAGATACAGGTGGTCAAATACTCAAATGAGCTGGAGGTAAGAACAGGTTGGACTGACCCACAAACACTTTAACCATCTATTGACCTTCTAAATTGCAACTAGTTATATAAACTATATTCTTACAAAAAACGAAACTCTATAAGATGAATCTACGATTTATATGCATTCGAATACACTTCAATGTCATTCACTGATTTACCCGTTCAATCCAACTGACCAGTTTCCATTTCTTACTTGATATCGATCCATTTATATGTTACATGGTCAAAATTCAATCCACATCATTAGCAACCAATATAGCCATTTCAAAACCAAATCATAATGTAGCAAACTTAAACTATCACCTAATAGGCTAATATCAGCAAAATCATACTACTGCCAAACAAGCTTCACAAAATACACACAAAATAAATTCTCCGTATCTAATATTCCTAACATGCTCCCAATTCATCAAATAATTAAGGATTGCAATAAATACTTTAAATCACAAATAATAACAGATAAATAAAAATCTAAAACCACTACATGTAGTCAACAACAAACCAATAAAGTCAACCTTAAATCAACTAATTCTTATGCATCATCATTATTACTTTCATAACCAATAAATAAATCATAAAAACATATTAAATGTTCCCAATTCTTAAACTTCCAACAAGATTATAACAAAGTCCTTAAAACTAAATATAATTCTTGCAAAACATAATTCCTAGAATCACCACATCTAGTCAACAACCAAATATTTAATTCAACCGAAAAAACAACATCAAGATTATTACTTTAATAGCTTATAGATCTAAAAACATAAACTTTACAAAGAATCAATGATAATTCTCCAAAGGGTCAATACAAATAATTGAAAAAAAAAAAAAAAAAAAAAAAAAAGGATCTTGATCGAATTAAAAAGTGAAATTAAAAGGGGTTAGTTGGAATTAGATGAAGGTTTAAATGGGCGTACCTTGAAATAAGAAAGAAGATGAAAGAAGGAGAAGGAGAGTGAAGAAGATGGAGGAAACCCTAATTTTCGCCATGTTTTTTTTTTTTTTTTTTGTTAGATATCTAAAGTCAACAATAGTGTGTTGTTACACAAATGAAAAGTGGTTGTTATTATGAAGACAAAAAATGTACTCCTAGTAGTTTTTTAGGTTTGGTTTCTTGTTTTGTTTTGACTCGATCTGTGGGTTTGTTTGGTTTATAGTAGGGTTGGATTAGGATTTCAGGTATGATATGGATTTGAGGCGGGTTTGAATGGGAGAAATTATATTTATTCAAATATATTTTGTAATAAATTTTAAGTAGAAAAGTTTATTTAAATAAGAGTAAACTACACCATTCGTTCTTGTGGTATGCGCTGACTGACACATTTCGTTTTTTGACCAAAAAAATTGCACCGTCCATCTTTAATTGCGAAACGTTATGCGTCGTTCGTCCCTCACTCTAACTGGCTTGACTAACGGGCGTTAGATGAGGTCCAATGGAGGGTATTTTAGACTTTTCCCTCCCACACCATTTTTTCCCGCTTCTTTATTTTTTGTCATTATCCTCCTAGAATAAAACCTAACCTTTTTTATTTCTTTCTTTCTTTCTTCCATTAAACACTCAAATCACAGTTAAAGTAAATATTCAAAATGGTTAATTGTCATTGTGGAAAACTTGCAGTGGTGAAAACATCATGGACTAACAACAACCCAGGAAGAAGGTTTTATGGTTGCCCTGAAATTGTGCGGATGTGTTTTTTGTAAGTTTTTTTTTAAATGGTTTCGATCTCTTTTATGATGTTATTAACAATTGTTGTTTAAACTTGTTAACAGCCATCAGATTGTCCTTTCGTTGATTGGGTGGATCCCCCCATGTGTGCTCGATCTGTTAACATCATACCAGGCCTATTGAGATCATTGAACACCCATCGAGGACAAATTCAAGTGTTGGAGGAAGAAAGAGCAAGGATGAAGAAGTATCTTTATGTTTCTTGGGCTCTTGTGTTTATGTTTGTTGTTTACAATGTGTTGACTTAAGTTAGATGTTAAGTTAGGTGTTTTGTGTAAGGTTAGGTATTTTGTGGAAGTTAGATGATAATGTGAATGCTTTTGTGGTTTCTATGAATGAATGAAAGGCAGTTCTTGGTTCTTTTGTGTTGAAAGTATTAACCCATTAGCAAATGATGTTAGTCAAACAAGTAAAAGTCAAGAGATTACAAAACTAAAAGTCAGAGATTAAAAAACAAGTAAAAATCAAAGGCAGTTGTGCAACTTCAGTGTATTGACCCACATACTAAAGTCAATGTATTGACCCACATACTAAAGTCAATCAACTTTAGTCATGCAACTTAACTCAAATTGACCCTTTACAAAACTAAAATTGACCCAAAAACAAGTAGCAAATAAATTGACCCACTACCCAAAATAACCTGCAAATACTAAACTGCAAATACCAAAATCAAGTACCAAATAAATTGACCCATTACCTAAAATAACCTGCAAATACTTAACTGCAAATAAATTGACCCATTTCCCACTTACTAAACTGCAAATACCATTAAGAAGTTAAGTTAATGATCAAGGCATACAATCCATGACCATCCAAAATAACCTAACTGTCATGTCCAAATACAAGCCATGATCATGGATACAAAATACAAATAAGTAGTCATAATCCTAACACATTAACCATAAACATCAAACATACACAAGAATCAACCAAGAACAACAACTTTCTTCCTTGGTGGACCTTTCTTCTTCTTTCCATCATCAACTGCAACTCCCTTACATTTATCAGCATCTGTAACCCCCTTACCTTTATCAGCATAAGTTGGTCTTCTTGCAGAGTTATCAGCTTCACCAGCAGAACTTCTTTCTTTCCTCTTCTTACCAACTCCCTTTGACTGTGATTTTCTTGGTCCAATGCAACTCCTTGAGTTGTGACCTCTGGTTCCACATTTGTCACATGTGACAGTCTTAAGTTTTCTTGTCAGCTTGCCATTCTTGGACATATGCACCACATCAACCTCTGCCCTAGACTTCCTCCTTTCCTTTCTTGGTCTTCCAATTTGTGGTTGATGAGTTGGTGGTAGCAGAGTAGTTGGTACATTACACTTAGGCCAATGCAGTGGACCTCTGATAGGTTTTATCATGTTTGAGTAAGCTTTCTTCCCTGTTTCCAGCCTATAAAATGGAAATGCATTAATAATGTGAATGCAGGCAATGTAAAAGTATGTCTGCATTAAGAAGGTATTACATACCTGTAACATGGATGTACCCATTCCTCTGGTAATCCTGCTTATTGTTGGTTAAGTGTCATATTCCAGTTTGTTGCTATAGCATGTTTACAGGGGAGAAATACTCCTGTCACTTTCACCACTGTCCACAGGGGATCCCCGTTAACTCACTTTCTACAGGTACATGTCCTATGCTCCACATTCACCACACACTGATCATTACATGGACCACTTACCTCATAATAAATACCTCCACCCCATGTAAATGTATACTTATTTGCTTCATTACAGTTCAACTTCAAAAGCTTTGTAGCAGTTGGAGTCAGTGGACCATCACATCTTTCAATCATCTTATTCACATTTACTATCCTTTTCAACAAGTTCTTTAGCAAACCATTTTGATGTAGCATACAAGTTATTTCTGGATTGCAAGCATTTGTGAACAGATCTATGAGTTTTAACCTCCCATGTGTCTAAGTTTTTGAGTTTGGATACTAATAACGCCCATGGACATTTATTGTCATTATCTGCCTTTTTACTTTTAGGTTTTCCCCAATTTATTATTCTCTCTCTTGTCTGCTTCTTTTTAGATGGACTATGGTATTCAACCCCAACAGCTGCACATACCTTACCCTTGGTCCACCTGACTTTTGACCCACTTGCATCAGGCCCATTAACAGACTCATTAGCTTCACAAGTGGGTAAAGTTGGTATAATACCCCTGCACACAACTCTCACTCTTTCCTTGTCATTTTTTTCCATCCTAAGTTCCCTCCTTGTTTCAATTGAATGCTCCCTAACTCTTTCCTTTACTAGTTCCCTATTTCCAAATTTTTTTCCCACATAAAAGTATGTCTTGTACACTTGGGTAGAACCATGTGCCTGTTTCCTAATTTGTTTCAACTTTCTTTTTCTCAACCTATCAAGTTCATTTTCCTCATCTGAAGCACTCTCAAAGTAGTCATTATCCATAACTTCTATATCTTCTTGTTCTTCTTCATTATCAGATATTTCATCTCTGTTCTTACAACCCATGAACTCAACAGTTTCATCAATGTTGTAATGGAAGTCTTCCATGTCAACATCAACCTCTGGCACATAGTTTTCTTCATCCATAATATAATCACTATCCTGACTATCATCATCACTAGAATCAGTATGCTCACTATAATCAGTATGCTCACTAGAATCACTACCTTCAAACCCTTCACTCTGCTCACTTGAATCACTGACTTCATTCCCTTCAGTATGCTCCTCATTATCCACATTATCAACCTTATCAACATTTTCAGGTCCATGTTTTGGTAATATGTCATCTAAATCAGCAAAAGGATCAAAGTTTGGGTCTTGTGAATCTACATAAGGGTCATAGGAAGAGTAAAAGTCATTCACAAAGGCACTATCTCCCTGACTAGGTACATCCTTAGCAGCACCACTACCTTGACCTTCATTTAACCTTACAACATATGGTTGTGGTTCTACATCTTTCCTACCAACTGGTGTTATACCTGCTTTGGACTGTCTTGGTTCATCTAACTCTTGTATCAATACCCTTTTGTTTTTTACTGGTGAGGTGAAATAAAGGTCAGGATTGGTTTTTTCATGCTCAACATATATATCAATCAATTTATGACCTTCTTCAACATATTTTGTCAAGAAAAGAACATCTTGGTCACTGCCTAAAGGTTGTAGGCCACTATCTAAATCACCATCAGGTTTTAGAAAACGGTAAAACATTATTTTATGCCCATCATTACCTAACTCTTCTACAATAGCATCTAGCTCATGCAACGAAAACTCATCAGAGTCTAACTCATCCACAATCTTTGAATAACCATTTATGTACCTCCTACCAGGTGATACAGTGAAAGAACCACCATAATGCAACCTTATTGAAAACGCAGTAAATATTCCAGCTGAAAAAAGAGAAAACAAAATAGGGTTAGTGTTAATTAGGGTTAATCAATTTTGGATCAAATAAATCATTATTCTTTAATTTAAAACAAGATTATGGTTAGGGTTTATAATGCAGCCTTATTGCATTAGTAAAAATTTGAAAAAACCTAGAACACTTACCATAAGCTACATTTGGATCGAAGTCAACATCTGGTTTTCGTATTACATACGCCAACTGTAGCACCATTTCATGTAGCTTTTCTTGTTAAACAATTTTCAAGATTAATATTAAGATTTGATGATTTGAAGAAGATGAACAGTAAAGATAGAGTGTGAGTGTGTGTGTTTAGGTTTGTGGGGGATGGTGAATGAAATGACGTGGGTAGCTGAAGGATTTAATTGAGTGTGTGGGTGGGAAAAGTCTAAAATACCCTCCATTGGACCTCATCTAACGCCTGTTAGTCAAGCCAGTTAGAGTGAGGGACGAACGACGCATAACGTTTCGCAATTAAGGACGGACGGTGCAATTTTTTTGGTCAAAGGACGAAATGTGTCGGTCAACGCATACCACAAGGACGAATGGTGTAGTTTACTCTTTAAATAATAAAAAAGGTAAAGAATATGAAATGATATAGAGGGTATGTTTGATGAAATGGTCTGGGGTTGGGGCTAGGGGTTGGGGTTGGGGCTGGGGCTGGGGCTAAGACTTATATTATAAGCTGAAATTGAAATTTGTATTTTTGTAAACTTGTTTGGCAAATTAGCTTAAGTTTAAGTTTATTATTGCAGAATTACTAAAAATGACATAATTAAATGAGTTTTTGTATATGTTAGATATTTTTGTGGGTAAATAAGTAATTTATTGTTCAAAAGCCCCGGTCTAAAGTTTTTAGCCTCTTTTATGGGGCTGTGGCTTATAAAGACTTGTGACTTATAAGCCATTCCATAAGCCCGCATAACAAAAAAGACTTATTTTATAAACTTACTTATTTTAAAAGCCTAAGTCCCTATAAGACCGATAAGCCCCTCTGTCAAACATACCCAAAGTAGATCCCAGAGAAAAAAGAAAGATGGCCCCCAAAAATAAGCAAAAGCAACCAAAACCCGTGTATTATCGATATTTCATTCCAACACTCATTCATCTTACTAAAAGAATAAACCAAACGAATAATTATTGTCTTTTTAATTTAAAGCCCACACCAAAGTATCATACCAAACGGGCCCTTAATTTATTACTGTAACTACTACCTCCATTCTAAAATAAATGTATTTTTGAATGCTTTTTTTTTTTCTTTTTTTTTTTTTTTTTAATGACTTTAATTATTTTTTTGTATTATATAATATGTGATGCAAAATATATAAGAAAATTGTAAATGAAGTTTTTAATTTTTAATTTTTATACCTTTTTAATGCAAAAAAAAAGTAATTTTTTGATGCAACAAATTTTCAACTTGTTATAATTTAATTCACAATAAAATTTTAAAGAAAGAGTTTGATGCAAACACGAACTTTTGATGCACAAAATATCAATTTACAAAATTTCAATGCGCAAACATCTTTTAACAACTTTTTTGTATCAAAAAAACTATATACTTTTAAAAACTTCATTCACAACTTTTTTTTTATCCACCAACGTTATCCATCTTATTAAATTTTGTTGATATAAATAATGCCTAAAAACATTATTAATACTTCTTGATATTTCTATGTTTTGATAATCATAAAATGTAAACTCATTAAACATAAACTTATTAAACAAACAAGTATTTAGTTGTAAATATTCATTTCAACAACTCAATCACTTAAGGTATGAATAAACAAATGCTTAATGCATTACATGATCAAAGGAACATTTTCTTAATCACTAAATTTTTTATAAAATGTCACAAACATTTTATATCTTTTAGAAAAATATTTTTGGTAATAAATAAAAAGGTTTAATCCATTATAAATTTATGAATTCAAATTTTCAACCAAAAATGGCAAAAATGTTCCAGAAAAACATTTCCCACAAAAAGACAAAACTGGGCAACGGTACAGATGGGCGGCCCCCTTAAATATACTAGGCGGCCCCCTTAATTTTAAGGGGATCGCGCCGCTCCTCCAGCTGTCCAGTTTTGCCTATAAATACTGGACTTTCCCTAGACTTTTTCCTCACCTTTTGCACCCCCAAACCTTCTGTTCTAAATCTCTTCTTATCCTTCATAATCCTTTCTAAATCCTTTGATAATATATTCTTAAGCATTGGTTTCCAAGTGATCCAAGCTTCTACCATTCAAGTACAAAAGAAGAATACTCCTTCAACAACTAGAGAAGAAGTATTGCAACTTAGTATCATCTTGCTACCTAAGTTGTTTGTATAATCATTCATTCATTTTTGTATAAGTTGTGTATATTTGTTAGATAGGTGTGAGCATAATTGCTTAGGCTAGATTAGTGTGTAAGTAGTGAAGTTGTGAAGAAGTTAAGGTGTGTAAGTAGTGAAGGTGTAAAGAAGTAGAAGAGTACATAAGTAGTGCTAGGTTGTGAAGCCGGTGTGAAGAAGTTGTGAAGAAGTTGTGAAGAAGTCGTGAAGCCGTTGTGAATAAGTTGTGATGAAGTTGTGAAGAAGTCGTGAAGAAGTTGTGAAGAAGTCGTGAAGCCGTTGTGAATAAGTTGTGTAGAAGTTGTGAGATTGGTTCTAGCTACGATTAGAACCCGACATCTAGCTTTGTGTCGTTAAACCGGTGTAAGCAAAAGTTGTGTAAGGTTTTCTCCGCCATAAGGGAGCTTGTTGACATAGTGAAGAAAACTCTCGAGTTAGGTGCTCGGGGAGTGGAGTAGGGCAAGGAAGGTGTCCTTGTAGCCGAACCACTATAAATCTTTTGTCTCGCGGTTAGATCTTTCCATCTCTATCTTTCTTTTCATTTCATTACTTTACTTGCATCTTTTGAGTGTGAAGGACCAACAGTACCTTCTACTTGAACTAGCAGTACCTTCTTGCTCTAGCAGTACCTTGATGTACTAGCAGTACCTTGATCATGAACTAGCAGTACCTTTGACTTAGAGTAAATTCTAATACTCTAACTTCAGAATATTTAATTCCCAACAATCCTCCCCTAAACATGTGAATCATTCAAACATGTTTTCTGAATTAAATGAGGACTTGAAAAGATCTTTCAAACACTTCATGAATCTGAACTATTCTTCTTATTCTGAACTGTTCTGCTTTGTTCTTCTTTGACTTCAGCAATATCAAAACATTGTACCAAAAGATGGTGCAATTTCCTTGGATGGAGGAATTGTAAGAGGCAATGATTTCAACAAGTGAAATCATCTATCAGCATGCCTTTGCAAGTGATAAACAAACATAATGAACTGAAATTGAAACTTTCCTTCGTTTGATCTAGATAGAATTTTCTCCTTTAGAAATGCTTCATCCCTTCTAGATATTTGATCTATTCTAATCATTTTCAACCTCTACATCATCATCTTGTATGCTCTTGTCTTCTCCTTCCATATATTGGTTTATTCTTCCTTTCTGGACTATTATTTCCTCCCATGAGATTGTTACCTCCCCTGAAGCAAATAACTTTTGTTTTCTCCCCTTGTTTGGAAGATCTCACTATGTACCTTTGACTGATCTATCAATGTGTAACTTTTGTTGTCAGACAATATTGTACATGAAGCCATCAATTCTTTAAAAGTTTAAGTTGTGGTCCTCATCACTTCTAGGTGTGTTAACTCCTATGAGAGGTGAATCAGTGGACATTTTGATTCATAGTCCATCAATGGATGGTTTTTGTGAATCCTTGAAAATCCTTTTAAGAAATCATTTAACTTAGTAGTATGTTCATGATTTTAGAATTGAAAAATCATACTACTTCCAACCATTTTGAAAGAATCAAGTGTATAACAGACACTTAATTATCATTTCGGTTTAAAGCAACCTCTGGTTGTGTGAGAACCAATGTTTTTCAGTTATCACTAACTGCCTGTGTAAAGATAAATCTATTCAAAAGATTTTCTTGACAGGGTTTCCAGCTCATAGTAATTGTTACCTCCAACACAAGTGTTAGATTCACTTTTACTAGCTGTTCTTTCTATCAGATGTCCTCAGACTTGCACATTATACTTAAAAGTATAAAATGATAGAAAGTGAGTTGTATCAGTTACTATCTGATCAACTAAGTCATCAATTCAATGTGAAATATCATAACTAGATTTCAAGAAAGAAGTTTTAAGGAGGTTAAATTCCTAAACTCAGTCCATCATAAACCTATTATGGTCAGCAATTTGATAAGCATTATGCTATTCCCATTTCACTTGAAATATCCTTTGTGTTCACATATTCATACCTGAAATAGTTAGTCTAAAACCAAAAGAACAATGTACAAAGTACTTGTCTTGCATTAGTATAATCATAGAACCAACTGTATGAATAACACAATTCAAATTTTGATATATTAGCAGTACCTTATAAATCCAGCAGTACCAACAAAAATTTATGTACAAAAACACATCATATTGAAAATTTAAAGATTAAGCATTCCAATACTTGCTACCAAGTACTGAAACCTTGAAACATCAAAAGCTTTTGTTAGCAGATCTGCAAAATTATGCTCTGAAGCAATTTTAAGAACTTGAATTAATCTTTTCTCATTGCAGTCTCTTATAAAGTGATGTTTAATTTCAATGTGTTTTGTTTTAGAGTGTTGTACCGGATTTTTAATAATACAAATTGTACTACTATTATCAATATAAATAACAGTGTTTAAGAAGTTGTACCCATAATCAAGGAGTTGGTTTTGAAGCCATAGAACTTGACTAGAGCAACTTGCAGCAGCTATATATTCAGCTTCAGTTGTTGAATTTGCCACACTTGTCTGCTTCTTACACTGCCATGAGACAAGTCTACACCCAAGGAATTGACATCCTCCAGTTGTTGACTTTCTGTCCAAGCTAGCACCAGCATAATCACTATCCGAATATGCTACCAAGTCAAAAGGAGATTCTCTAGAATACCATATACCCAACCTTGGTTGACCTTTAAGATATCTAAAAATTCTCTTGACTGCAGTTAAATGAGAAACCTTTTGAGTAACTTGAAATCTTGCACAAACACAAACAGGAAACATGATATCAGGTCTAGATGATGTAAGATACATCAAAGAGCCTATCATAGATCTGTAACTGTGTACATCAACATTTTCTCCATCTTCATCTTTCAGAAGGTGCTTCTCAGAGTCCATTGGTGTGCTTGCTATTTTTGAATCAGCAAATTGAAATTTTCTAAGTATCTCTGCAACATATTTGTCTTGACTAATAAATATGCCTTCAGATGAGTGCTTAACTTGCAAACCCAAAAAGAATGTAAGTTCTCCCATAGAACTCATCTGAAACTTATCTTTCATAAGCTTCTCAAATTCTAAACACATTTCCTTCCTTGTAGATCCAAAGATAATGTCATCCACATACACCTGCACTAACAGAAGATCCTTCTTGTGCTGTTTGATGAAAAGTGTCTGATCAATCTTCCCTCTTTGAAATCCATTTTCTAATAAGTAGGAAGCAAGTGTTGCATACCAAGCTCTTGGTGCCTGATGAAGGCCATAGAGAGCTTTCACTACTCTGTACACTTTGTTTGGATGTAATGGATCAATGAAACCAGGAGGTTGTGAAACATACACCTCTCTTCCAATTTCACCATATAAAAATGCACTTTTGACATCCATTTGGTAGACTGTGAAGCCTAAAAATGAAGCATAAGCTAGAAACAGCCTAATTGCCTCAATCCTTGCTACTGGAGCATAAACTTCATCATAATCTATTCCTTCTTCTTGTGTGTACCCTTGTGCTACTAGTCTAGCTTTATTCTTGATCACAATTCCTCTTTCATCCCTTTTGTTCTTAAAAACCCATCTAGTGCCAATTACCTTTTCATTCCTAGGTAAATCAACTAGCACCCAAACCTTTTGAATCTTGAACTGAAGAAGCTCTTCTTGCATAGCCTCTAACCAGCTTGAATCATCTAGGGCTGTAAAAATATTCTTTGGTTCCTTTTGAGAGAGAAAACATACAAATAAACAAGAGTTTGAAAGCTCATGTTGCTTTGAAGCATAAAGGGCATCAAGAATCCCTTTTTGGTCTGAAGAGACTAGTTGTCTTCTTGTCTTCACACCAGATTGTATATCTCCAATCACATTATCCAGGGAGTGAACTTTGTGAATCCTTGTGTGGGGGGTAGTAGGAACATGATAAGATTATGGAAGATTACTCAAATCCACTTCATCTTCTTGGAACTCTGCATCTTTTGAGTGTAAAGGACCAACAGTACCTTCAACTGAACTAACAGTTCCTTCAAATGAACTACCAGTACCTTCAGAAGTACTAGCAGTACCTTGCTCTGACTCGGCAGTACCATCAATATTTAACATATTGTGTTGTTCCTCTGTTCCAACATCTCTTCTTTGAGCCTCAACATCTTCTTTTGCTTTACCAGTAGAAGATTCATCATTGTTTGAAGCTAAATCCACACTGGTACTTGACCACAATGGCATAATGACATCAGATTGATCTTTATCTAACTCCACCTCATTAGTTGTTTGTGAACCTGAAAAATTATTAGTTTCTACAACAACAGGTATATAATTCATAGAATTTGTTAGATAATCAAGATCAAATATCCATTTTGGTCCTTGACCTACTACATTGGATTTGTTTTCCAGAAAATCCACATGTAGTTCTTCTTGAACTTTCTCAGTTCTTAAGTTGTAAACTCCAAAAGCTTTGCGAACAAGAGAATATCCAACTAAGAAACCTTCATCTGCTTTACCATCGAATTTTCCTAAATGGTCTAAGGTATTGAGAATAGTCACATAACATCCAAAAGGTCTAAGAAATCCTATTGCAGGAGTTCTACCATTAAAGAGTTCATATGATGTCTTATTGTGAGGTTGCACAACTAAAACTCTATTTTGAACATAGCAAGCAGTGTTAATTGCCTCTGCCCAAAAGATTATAGGTAGCTTAGAATCAGCTAACATTGTTCTAGCAGCTTCAATTAGTGTTCTATTCTTTCTTTCAACCACACCATTCTGTTGTGGTGTTCTGGCAACACTATATTCTCTCCTAATACCTTTTTCTTTGCAGAAATCATCCATAACTCTATTTTTGAATTCTGTCCCATTATCACACCTAATGACTTTTACTTTCTTGCTTACTTGGTTTTCTATCAGTGTAATGAAGTCCTTAAGGATGCTTGATGTCTCATCCTTAGTGGCTAAAAAGAAAACCCATGTAAATCTGCTATAGTCATCAGTTATAACAAGACAATATTTTTTATGTTGCATACTCCTTACTGAAACAGGTCCAAATAAGTCCATATGAAGCATAAACAATGATTGATTGATAGAGTTAAAAGTTTTGGGCTTACAAGTGGCTTTGTGTTGTTTGCCTTTTTGTTGGGAATTACAGATTTGATGATTACAAAACCTACAAGCAAGAATGAAGAAAGAAGAAACAATAGGGACCTAATAGTTAATAGTTAGCTTTCTTAGTAAGCTAGGGTTTGTAACCTCCCTCTATTATATAAAGAGGGTAGGCGTCTAGGTTATAAACTCATTCATTCATAGATCGTCTCTCCAATGAGAGTCGATTGAAACGCATCGAGCGTGTTCGTTAGTAGTTTGTAGTAGGTTTTATTTATTGTTCAATAAAGAAAAACCTTGTTAGTAACTTTGATTTTGTTGTTCTTATTATTCCGCTGCGTTTTCAATCAATGTTGCTATAACCCTAGTTGGGCTAGATCTTGGTTTCTACAATTGGTATCAGAGCGGGTGGTTCTTGATCTAGGGTTTTACAAGGTTTTTCGTTATCGAAGAGAAGCAGATCTGGAGCAAGGGTTAACGGACAGAAGCAGTTTTGAAAAAGGAGCAGATCTTGATACGAATTGGCTGTGATAAGGTATAAACAGATTCCTTTGTTTTGATTTCGATCTATTAAATATATGTGGGAAAGGTGAATTGTTTTATTAATTGATCGAATGGTATGAGTGGATCTGATTGAGTTTTGCAAAAGTTTTTTATGCGGCAATAAGACAACGTGATAATGAATACATGTTTGATTTAATTGATCAGTCAATATGATTTGTCGTGTACTGGTTGGCTAGTCTATTATGGAGTTTACCTCGTACTGATTGATTGGTCAGGTGATATTGTATTGTTTAATTGGTGGTCTTAATAATTCGTCTTACTGAATTCACATGGGGCTCGTTGATGATATATGCGTGTGATGTTTTGTCACATGTGATTTTATGGGTTATGGTTTTATGTGGCGAAAAGATTGATTCTTTCAATATTATTTTAATCGGATTAATGGAGATGATTGGACGGTGGTTATTGATATATGTATCCTAGTACTATTAATTGATCAGTCAAGTTTGTGGGACTGATTTGGTGGATGTAACCTCGTACTGTACTTATAACGATTGGACGCTTGTGGTTTTTGGTCAAATCGTTTGTTCACACGTAGGGATGACTTAATGGTTATTATATTATTGATTGATCTGATTTGTCGCTTGCTGCATTATTGATTGGTCAATGGGTTGTTTTGTGGGGCTGAATTAATGTTGGTTGTTCCTGCTGGGCTTGGTATTTTGATTCTGCTGCTGCACTTTATTATTACTGCTGGTCGGTTACTGCTGACCATTCCTGCTGGTCGGTTACCGCTGGCCGTTCCTGCTGGTCGGTTACTGCTGGTAGTTATTTGGTTTCTGCTGCTCAGATTCTGCTGCTCTTCGTTGTTAGTTAAATCTTAGTAAAAAAAAAAAAAAAAAAAAAAAAAAAAAAAAGGTACTGATCGGTTTCTGCTGGTTGGTTCCTGCTGGTAGTTATTGGTTTCTGCTGATTGGTTCCTGCTGGTAGTTATTTGGTTTCTGCTGATCAGTTCCTGCTGTTTGATTCGGTTTGTGCTGTTTTGGTTATATTTAATATAGTAGGTCCTCAGACGCCCTTGGATTTTGGACGATGTGATACTTATGGCTTGACTACTTTTTGGTTTGGTGTTTACAAGGTGTTTAGTACATAACAGGATAATGGTGTGGAAGGTCCGGGACCACACACACATTATTTTATTGGCTTGATCTGGGATCAACGAGGCGGTTATGGGTGATGAACGTCCGGGACGACAATCCATAACTGAGGTGTAATAAACATTTTTTGTTCGCACTAAATCAGATAAGGTGTAAAGACATTTGTTGCATGGTTCGTTTTGGAGATTCAGTTCATGGGATAATTCTTAATTGGAACAGTTACACGCGCTTTACAAATATTTTGGGGGCATATGATACCATACAGGTCATGATATGATTATTAAAAAGGAAAAATAATCATAAGCATTGAGTGGTTTCTGGTTGATCCATCTGCGCTCACTGAGACTATCGGCCATTGCATGTGATCGCCATGCATATATTGACTACAAGAATTATCCAAAGGCATTTTATTACATGATGTCTTTTTCGAACTGAAGGAAGAAATGATCTATGACTCTGAGTTCATGATTCTCGCAGATGGTTAGTATATTTTTAAGGGGAAGCTTATTGTTCAAACATACTTAACCATCTACATGCATCACTTGAGGGGAAGCGATTACGAGATGCACAAGACCCCTATTGGATGATTACAAAAAGGGGAAGAAGATTTATGATGTGCAGCTTATTATTTGTGATGACATGTTTTATCATTGTTTCTTCATGCAGATTGTTTTGTAATATCAAATAGGGGAAGATTGTTGGGAATTACAGATTTGATGATTACAAAACCTACAAGCAAGAATGAAGAAAGAAGAAACAATAGGGACCTAATAGTTAATAGTTAGCTTTCTTAGTAAGCTAGGGTTTGTAACCTCCCTCTATTATATAAAGAGGGTAGGCGTCTAGGTTATAAACTCATTCATTCATAGATCGTCTCTCCAATGAGAGTCGATTGAAACGCATCGAGCGTGTTCGTTAGTAGTTTGTAGTAGGTTTTTATTTATTGTTCAATAAAGAAAAACCTTGTTAGTAACTTTGATTTTGTTGTTCTTATTATTCCGCTGCGTTTTCAATCAATGTTGCTATAACCCTAGTTGGGCTAGATCTTGGTTTCTACACTTTTAGACAAGCAATGCATGTTTGATCATTTTCAAATCTTTTGTGAGGTAAACCTCTTACCAAACCATTCTTAACAATTTTATTTATGGTTTTGAAGTTTATATGACCAAGCCTTCTATGCCATAACATTGATTCATCCAATGTGGCCTTTGATACAAGACAAGTTAAATCCTTTCTGGGAATAATGTTCTTCATATCAACACTATACATATTGGCCTTTCTAGGAATTCTAAGAAGTACTTGATTTTCATCAGGCATCTTAAAATCCTTAGATAGAACAAGACATTCAGTGCCAGTAAAAAGGACATTGTTCTTTTTGTCACACATTTGTGAAACACTAAAAAGATTATACTTTAGCTCTTGTACATAGTACATATTTTCAAAATCTAAATTTCTGGTTTTAATAGTACCTTTACCAGAAATTTTGCCACGAAAACCACCTCCAAAGGTAACATATCCTCCATTGAATTCTTGAAAATCTGAAAGATAAGACATGTTGCCTGTCATGTGATTGGAACATCCACTATCTAAGTATCCTTGATCTTGATGATCAATAGAATGTTCCTGCACACAAATAAGAGTGTTAGTTTTCTTTGGGGATCCAAGCCATTACTGACTTGGATCTGCCTCTTGCATCAATGTAATTTAATCTTTTAAGGA